>JAQFZM010000720.1:0-26318 GCA_034695785.1 Galumna obvia
GAGAGAGAGAGAGAGAGAGAGAGAGAGAGAGAGAGAGAGAGAGAGAGAGAGAGAGAGAGAGAACTTTTCTCGCGACTATTGATTTAGATTTGATTTAGACTTAAATTTAAACAAATTTTCGATTGAAATCAAAAGAATTGATTGAAATATGAAAATAAGATTTGTTTTGACCACAATTTTGATAATCGTTTTGATTCGAAGAATTGATTCAATTGAAATATTTTGTAGTATAGATGGAGTACCGGTTGACGACAATAAACTGGTCCAAACGGTTTTCAATATCGAAGACGATATATTCCTCTTTAGAGGAGAGAAAGGATGGATTTGGCCACAAAAGGAGCTTAAAGTTGAGCCCACATTCTTTACGGCTGAGAATAGATTTTTAGGTTTAATTCAAATAATTTATTGATTTTTAATAACAATAATTATCTTCGACTCAATTAATAGGAATCAAATTCAAGACAATAGAGACCGCATTCGTGGTTGAATCGGTTCCCGATTCGAACAGTTGTCCAGCACCGGAAAGAAACAAAAAGGACCCATGCAATGAACACAACTATTTCAAAGAATGGATGAAAGGGACCATGTTCACTTTCTATACATTCGACGGCAAAAACCAAATCTATTCAATGATGACATACATTCCAGGAATAAAGTCATTTACATTTAGGGACCCAAACAATACTATCGGAGGCTATGGTTATAATTTAAGAACAAACCAATCTGTGGCCCGAAGTTTGTGGCCCGGAATACAAAAGAGGTAATACTAATAGAGTTAAACCAATTATTATAAAATTATTATTCTATGACAGCGACGACCAAATTAAGGGCTCACTTTTCATTCCGGGAAAACACAAAATAGTTTTGTTTATAAAATCGAATAATAAAATGTTTTATATCGTCAAAGAGTTGAAGGATCCGTGGGATATGACTGTGGCCCGCGAGACATACCCTGTTTCTAATGTCAAATTCGTGAGTGCATTCAGAAAAGGCCAAACTAATTATGTGCTCGATGCAAATGGCGTGGTTTCCAAAATGATATTCAAGGACAATAAGTTTACCATAGACTCAAAGGGTCAAGAAAAGGTTACTTTTCAATACTTTTCTAACTATTGATAACAAAACTCTTAATTTAGGCCAAAGACTTCTTCAAATGTAACTAAACTAATTCGGTGGCCATTAATCACTTCTTTTGGTTTACAAAAATGTTTTTTAGAAGAAATTATTTTCATTTTTTATTCATTTTTATTGTATTTAAAAAGTCTTCGATTCAAATAAAATTCTGTCTTTTATTCTGTTCTAAACTAAACTAAATTTAAGTAATAATAGTCTCTAATTAATAGAAATATATATTAAAGGGATTAAAGTTTGGGTTTAATATTTTGGTAGAGTTTAGACAGTATTGAAAGCATATGTCAACTGTTCGTCAATTTTTAGTTAATTTAAGTTTAATGCAATAGTTTTGTGAAGTGATTGCGAAAACAGTTCTTGAAAGTTGTCACACGAGTTGATGAGACACTGGATTCAAATCGAGTTTATTTTCAGTCAAAGGAAAGAGTCATTGAACCCAAAGTGAAATTATTTGTGTTCACAGTTTTGTTGAGTAATAAACTTCGAGTAATAAACAAATTTCGATTCCAATAAGTTTTGTCATCTCTTAAGTGATGTATAATTCGATTCAAAACAACATCCAATTAATGCTAATATTCCTCACATTTGTTGTCATTTCGTCACATATTTCTCAGGTATTTATAAGTTTTGCCTTTTTTTCATTTATTAAGTTTTATATAATATAAGGAATAGTTTTAAAAACTTTTCTAATGAAATGAACTGAACTTTTAAACTTTGCTTTCAATTCAATAACTTTTTCAATGTTTTGCCTGAAGTCTATCTAAACTTAAAACTATACAAAGTTTTACAAATTTAATTCTTCTGACTATAAACCTGCAACTTTTAAAAGCTATTCTCAAATGAATCTAATAACTCAAGAATTTAGAAATAATAGTCTTTCAGATGCAGTGCACTCTCCGAGATATGAATGAGCAAATGCATGAATTAGTTCATATCTGGGAGAATTCATAACTGGGAGAGACATAATTAGTAGATTGCAATGTATAGCGAGTCCTTCAAAAATTAGAAAAAGTTCAATACTGGGAGAGTTTCACAACTCAGAGAGTCACAACTGGGAGAGTCTACTGTATAGAGATAACGAAGATGTTATCCACTTAAGTTACAGGAAGTTAACCTTGAATAATTTAAAATTCAATATTTAAATAACAGAATATTTATAAAATGTGTTTATTTTGTTGGAAAAGTGTTCCCCAAATATAAACTATTTGGTAGAGTTCGATGTCTTAGAATTTGTGAACAGTAATGGAAGGCTATTGAATGGCAACTGTTGCAGTGGATATAAGTCGAGTGGTCTGTGCCGGGGAGGGAACGCCACATGTAGACCCTATTGGAAAATATGTATTTCTGAACAGCAAAACTATAATATCAATACCACTATAATTATGCCTAAAGAGAGAAGAGAAGAGCCAACAAGAGTTGGCACAACTAAAAAGCCATCAATGATTAGAAACATCATAAACAGGTATGACTTGAATACGACTGGAATTCAAATCTCTTCTAATATTAAAGTAAATTAAACTTTTATTTCCGGTCAAAGAATATTCGGTTCGTCAGTATCTGTGTCTGAGAGCAAAAAAGAGGGAAACCCTAAAGCATTTAACACTTCCTCAACTTCGTGTTCAATAGCTTTTTGGACGACAAATACCTTAACCAACAACTCTTTACCCATTAGTTTGAAAACAGTTATTAACTCTAAAAAGTTGTTCAATAATTCATTGGAAGCGTTCAAAAAGAAACGTATTTTGATTTTAGTAGAGGTTTGGCACAAACAAAAACCCGATACCAACGATAAACTCATTACAAGATATGTCGAAACTAAGAATGTGTCCATAAAAACAAATAGTATTGAAGAAAGTGAATGGCATTACAGCGGAAAAACTCACAAAAGAAATAACTCAACAAATGTTCAGTTTATGTTCAGATGGAAAATATCACAAACTTTTGACGATTATCTCAACTCTTCATTTGACAGTAAATGTCCGATCGGTTGGAAGGGAGACAATTGTGACCAACCAATTTGTATGGATTCTTGTCATCCATCCCACGGGTCAGTAAACTTTCAAATCTATTCATTTAAAACCTATTCCATCGGACAGGTATTGTGAACAGCCTGGAAAGTGTCAGTGTAAGTTTGGATGGACTGGACTTAATTGTGATTATTGTATGACAATACCCGGTTGTGCTCATGGCTTCTGTACAAAACCAATGGAATGTAAGTGTGAAGAGGGATGGACTGGAATGTTCTGTTCTATTCGTAAGTCTAATCACAAAATAAATCAAATTTCAAAACTAAATCATTGATTGAATTAAAGCGAAGTGTAAAGAAGGCTGTGATTCCAAAAATGGTGAGAAACACATCCAATCCTTTAACAAAACTAATTGTTTTTCTTATTTTTAAGGCTATTGTTCTGTTCCGGGAGAGTGTAAATGTCGATTCGGGTATTACTCATTCAATCAAATAATTGGATTTTAAAGATATTTCCACTTTTTTGTAAAGATGGGAGGGCGACAACTGTAGTAAGTGTTCAACACTTCCGGGTTGTCAACAAGGCACTTGTGTCGAACCACTCGACTGCAACTGCAATGAGGGCTGGGAAGGAATGTTCTGCTCTACCCGTAAGTTATAAAAAAAACTTAAAGGATAGCACTAATTAAGTGTATCAGCCATTTGTTCGAACGGTTGCGATACCCGTCACGGATGGTGTAGACGTCCCAAAGAGTGTCGCTGTAAACTTGGTTTCACAGGTAAACATTTTTTCTAAAACAATTTTTATATTAACCCAACTATTTATAGGAACCAATTGTACCGAATGTGTTCCATATCCGGGCTGTGAAAACGGATCATGTGATGATGAGCCTTGGTCATGTAATTGTAAGCCTGGGTGGGGAGGCGTCACGTGCTCTGAAAGACTCGACTGGTGCGACAAAAACCCAAATCCATGTGAAAATTCTGGGACCTGTATTAATGTGGAAAAAGTAGAGGGAAGTTATCTCTGCAAATGTGTTGTCGGATATACGGGAAGACATTGCGAACAATTGCAGAACTGAAAGCCATAACTCATTATTTATTTGTTTAATAAAAAAATCTATTTATTATTATTTCTTTTCTTTTGTTTTGTTATCATTTGGTTTTTGTTTCTTTCGTTTAATTTTTGGAATAATTGTCCGCCTTTTGACGTCTTTGTTAACTAAAGAACTCGTGTCCATCGGATCGATAACTGTTCCCATTTTGGTAACTATTTTAGGTTCAGTCAATTCACGAAAAGCTGTTTCTGGATTCCACGTCCGACCGATTGGAAGTCGAATACTTTTCTCAAATTCGACCACATTTTTGAAAGGAAAGGGAAGTGTATTTACCTTTAATTCAATAAAACAAAAATTAATCCATAATTAAGGAAAAGATCACTAAATATAAGCCTTACTCTATATTTGGAGATCACGTCATCTAATTTTTCAGAGATGACAACATGTCTTCAATATCGAAGTGAACGCCGCGGAAGAGTTGGTTATACTCTGTTTACGGATTATTGAAGTGAGTGTAGGACTGAATAAGTGGAAGGCGTTGAAGACATAACCAACAGAAGAAAGTACCGCCAAAACGATATTTTATTACAGCAGTTACTCTTGTGTATGTGAGCTAGGTCAACTCTTCTGGCTTTTCTATAATGATTATTAAGTGATTATTAATTAAAAAAAAGTATTATTTTAAGAATAAATATTTTTAGATATTATTTAATTCGTATTGAAATCAAATATTGTTTAGGGATTGGGTTTGGAGTCACACAAAAATAGTTCCTTTTTATAATTTTAATCTTTCAATTGACACAAATCACTAGTATTAAGGATTTCCTCAAAAGGATATTTATTTATTGTTAATCACTGATTAAAGATTGGAGTTAAACACTGGTCTTTAAGTATGAGTTGAGAGAACCGGACACTACTCTCATTTACTTTTCAATTTCTAATTCATTTTAAAGAAACACTATTTTTATATTTAAATTGTATTTCATTTTAAAGTGAAGTTAACTTTTGGGTGAAATTTATATTTGAGTTCAATATAAAGAAATTATCAAAATTTGAAAACATTTGACTAAATATTGATTTAAAATTATTGTAAAAATGAATGTTTTCACACTTTTATTGACTTTACTTACCATTAATGGAATCAATTGTATTCCTTTTGGGTTAAGACATCGAAGATCAGGTCCTGACGGAGACTTTTCAGACCCAATCGGTTCATCACGACTTAGACCTGTGTTTTTGGGTAAACCGACCGGAATCAGTAGATCTAGTTTTACGAGTCGACAGACTGCAGGACAAACTTCTTTGGAACCAGAATTAGCGGAGGGACCGGAGGGTCCTTTTGAACCCATAGTTAATACAGAATTAACTGAAGAGCCAACTGATGAACACTCAGAAGAAGAGACCGAAGATATTGAAAGTCATTTGAAAATAAAGGAAAGAGAGTTTGGTTTACCTAAACATCAAATTCAGGAGAGAATACGTAAAGAGAGGATACGTAAAGAAAAACTGAGAAATCGAGTGATATTACATCCGGACTCTGACGCTGTTAATGGTAAACGTAATCAGTTTATTGTTGACGACCCGTTACCTGAAATGGTCGCCGGAGGAGATTCTGATGCAAACCCTTTCGTTGTTCAGCCATCCCTCAGTTCTATTCTGGAGAAGTTTTTGTTGGAAGCAATTGGTTTAAAGTAATTCTCATTTATATTATCTAAAATCACTAAAATTATTAATTTAATTATTG
Source organism: Galumna obvia (assembly GCA_034695785.1). Taxonomy (NCBI): domain Eukaryota; kingdom Metazoa; phylum Arthropoda; class Arachnida; order Sarcoptiformes; family Galumnidae; genus Galumna; species Galumna obvia. The sequence goes on from JAQFZM010000720.1 coordinate 5,900, forward strand.
AATGAATTAAATAAATTCTAAATATTTTCTTAAACTTTGTTTATCTGAAAATTCTTTTAATTTAAAACATATTTAAATGATTTTATTTGAATGAATGGTCACTATTTTCTAAGATTGTCTTCTCTTTGTTCTCATGACTATTAGATATAACTATGAGTTTGAAAATAAATCTCAAAAAATGAGTAATTCTTTAACATTTAAACTATAATAACAGCAATTTTTTATAATCCTTTTGTTTATTCAATTCTAAATGACCATGTTGACAAAATGTCAAATGAATGGCTCAAATAGGAAATTGATGTAATTAATCATAAGTTTGAGTTAAAGCAATTTTATGGTAATTTAAGCGTAAATTCTTAGAACAGAAAATCGTTTCTATAAATTATTTGAAAATCAAAAACTATTCTAAACTTTAAGAGAAAAGTATTAATCATTTTTTGAGTTTTAAACCAAAACATTATCTTTTATTCAAATTATTTGACAAAATTCCGACTAAAAACTCACTGAAAACTAAAATTCATTTTATAAACAAAAATAAAATTAAATAAATATCGAGGGAATAGTCAGGGATGAACTGGGATTGTAATGAACTGATAATAAAAATTAAACAGAATTTTTTGTGGTTTTGACCTAGTTCATCTCATTTTTAAAATGTCCAAATGGAAAATACTGTAGGAATTGGGTCACTATCTCTTTGGTCACCCCTTTAATACTTGAGTTATAGCTTCGAAGTGAAAGAAAATTCTTTTGATCTGAAATATAAATAAAAATAAGGCTTTGAAAGAGTTGTGCGAAATATATAGTAATATAAAATGTGTTTCGGAATATTACAAAATCGATAGTCGGCCCTAATTTACATAAACCATCCCTTTATTCAAAAGTTTACATAAAATTAAACCGACAGAACACTGGCTCTTAGTTTCGGTTAGAATTTTGCCAAAGAATTGAAACTTTTGGATGAAAATTACAAAAAAAAGTGACTGAAAATAATAGAAGAGCTAATCTTATTTACTCAAACCTTTTCATAACTGAAGAATACTTGAATTTATTCAATAGAAATTGGGTTTCGGTCTAAAAGGAATTCATTGAAATTTGATTTGAATTTTTATGAAATTTTGAGCTAAACTTCAAAATAGGATTAAAATAAAGACTAAATAATTGAATCAAATAAACTCATAAAATGAATAATAAATCATTAAATTTATTAAAAAGCGTTTCGATTAAAATTTCGAACAAAAGTGTAATAAAAATGAATTAAATTTGATCAAGAATTTAGACCTTTCACAAACTTGGAATATGCATGCTAATGTTCACAAATTCTATGAATTTTAAATTATTTAAGTGATTCTTAGAAGAGACACATTTATTATTAAAGTTGTCTATTAAATAACGATTAATCTTTAAAAGTCATTCACTTAAACATAAAGTAATAAAAAAATAAACAAAAATAGACATCAATTTAGTCAATGAAAAACTCTAATAAAAAAAATGTGGAGTAAAGCCAACGGCAGACATTAAATGAGTTAACTATTGGTAAGAGAAATACCGAACAGACTTTGATGACAGACATTAATGCGATCCAATATAAGCGAACGTCAATTCGTTGCATAACTTTCCAAATACTTTGACTTATATTTAGAGGTAAAAGTGATGAAACACTACAATGAAATAGAAATTTCACGAAATTTTCCTATAAATTGAAATTCTTTGACTTCCAAGAATATAAAATTTAGAAATTGTGCATGGTTAGGTGCAGATGTTGTAGTAAAATTTATTCGTTGAGCAAAGTGGCTTATGCTTGCTAATATTAAATTAGTTAACCGAAACAGAAAAATTATTATTGATTTGGAAGTAAGAAAATGCATGGCTTTATCTCTTAGTTAACCCAAATGGTGCTCTACTCAACTTTTAAATGAATATATTATAAGTTATAATATAATTTATAACAACATCTGCCCAGCACTACCAAGCACAGTTTGTCCATTTTTTATTTGCAGTTATAAAAATATAAATTTTTAGGAAAAGTTTCGTTAAATTTAATTTAAATAATTTAAATATATTGTAATTACATTCAATAATTATTAATTACACGCAAACGTTAAATATTTCATAGATAACATTTATTGAATAGTATTATGACTCTTTGAAATTTTGTCCAAGTACTTTCTAGTTCGACCAAGGGCATTATTGGCAATTATATTAAAGAAATAAAATTCTAATGTCTCACATCATTTATATTTGAGATTTTGGAGTACAACTAATGGTATAGAATTGAACAAAAGTTTATAGATATTAAATAAAGTTTTCCTAATGTTTAATATTAGGCCATTAATACTAAGGATGAGAGTTCTTAGAACTGAAATCTTTAAAACTCTGCTATTTTTTTGCGAGTTTTTCAGTAAAACTAAAATAAATTAGAATTTTTGAGTGAAATTTACTTCGTTTGTGCATAACTTCTTATCGTTATATAAGAGTTTTATAAATAAGAGTTCAAATTTAAGAGAAAATCGTAAACAAAACTCTAATAATTGAAATAATTTAATGTCTAAATGTGTTTACACACTAAACATCAGTTTTATATTACTTTTAAATTAAAGTTAATTTCAATATTTTAGAACAAATGAACTGAAAATGTAATTTTTTTTCAACAATTTAAGGGATGAAAAGTAAATCTCTATTTTTAAATACAGAGCTATAGAAGAGAAACATAGAATGGGAAAGTTATCGAGTAAATTAAAAAACGATAAACAAGAAAAAAAAAGTTTTGTTTTAGCAAAAGTAGTCACGAACTGCACTCTATGTTTGTTAGTCTTCTGTTTGTTAATGAATTGCATTCTTAGAGATGTTTTTAGGACACGTTTTCACCCATTTTGTGACCCCTTATTATTGTTAGTAAAGAATCTAATCGTTTAGGAATTGTGTCGTTTTGTGTCTTATTTCTTACATAATTGAAAGCATTTGACTATAACTTATGTGAAAACATTCTTCCGATTCAAACAATTGATTCAATTTTTGTTGAGTTCGTTCATAAAATGTAAGTTTAAACGAATCAATATTTTAAGACTTATTCTGAACCAAATATTTCTGAAGAAAATAATTGTTAGTCATTTAAATCATATTCAGAGAAGCGATAAATGCATTTCAAACATATTTTGATTAATAACTTTAACAACGATTACGACAACCAATAAATTAATTTATATCAGGGATGGATAAAAGGGGGGAATTCCAAAATAACCATGAGAAGGAAAAATCGACCAAATACCCCCTGGCATGTTCACAGCATTAACAATAACATTGTCAATAGACAAGCACTAGATGTATTTTCAAATCCTAGGGGGTAATACCCCCTAAAGTGGTTTCTTTATTAATCTATGATTTATATGAAAGCAAAAACGTATAGAACCCTTTGTATGAGAGGTGTTGTCCTGTGGCTGTCCTTTAATTGAATCTATTATATTGTATTATTGATTGTCGATAAATGAATCGTTTGATTAATGGATGACATTTAAATACCTGAGCCGTTCCGGTCACCGGTAATTCACTCATAAGTCATGTCCCCCAAAGAATTGGTTCAGTTGTGAACCAGAATTTATTTGTAAGAATTGATTGCAATTAAGGATTAATTCAGTCATATATGGAATCATTTCTTTGACTCGAAGTAAGGAGTGATTGATTGGAGCGCTTCTCATATAAACTCAATTGCATTCATTCATAAAAAGGTGTTGACGTCAACCAAATTCAATATATTATATCGTTTGGGAAGACCTCAACGTTTGCGATGAATTTTACGGACAATAGATATTTCCTTATATTTGAAAGGCTTTCCATTGAAGGGACAGTTCTCTGATAACAAACAATTTTATGAAAATCCTTTTATAAGTTATGATAAGAAATGCTTTTTTCAATTTTTCAGTTCATTCACCTGCAATATAACTTGGTGATATTCAACTTGTTCAATCAAAAATATTGAAAAAAATATGAAATAAACCTTTTTTTTCCATTGAATTCATTCCTCTTCTAAGAGTACTTTGATTTTGAGTTTAGATATAATAAAATTTCTTTATTAATAGATTTCATATATTAAACATTGACTGAACACTGGGTAAGAAAAGGGTAGACATTTGTGTGCGTCTTATAGTCAAATTTAAACAAGGTAACATTATTTTTTTTATATAATAAACTTTAAATAACAAAATTTCTTAATAAAAATCTCAAAATAAAAACAGTGGCCATCAGTTTATAATAGAGTAAATTGTTGTTTATCTAAAGCCAAGAACAGCTTAAAAACAATTTCATTGATAATAGTATTTATAAAATTTGAAAATTAGTTTTTAAAGCTTTCCTTAAATTATTGGAAACAATATTTACATCGATTTTATGTTTCAAAACAAGTATTAAATATTTTAGAAGTCATTTGTCATAAGAACTGAATAGAAATGAGACGTTTTTAGTAGTTTTTAAAGTTCTGAATAAACACTAAGCCTTCATATCTAAATGACCTCTCCATCAATAAACCTCTATATCTTTAAGTCATTATCCATTCCTCTTTTGAGATAAGTATTCAATTTTAAAGTTATTTAATTAATTTATTTTAATATTTTCCTATTAATCATTAAATATTGAGTGTCTGTACTTCTGAACACTTAATCACTTCAAAAATCTTTAATTTAAATAATTGAAGTCTCATATTAGTTAAGTATAAACTAAATAAACTATAATATAGTTACTATATGAACTAGCACATATCTTAAAAACTACTAAAAAGCCTCAATTATAGATTTATTAATATTGTTTGAAAATTATTGTTTCGTTTGCTTTTTCTAAACGAATATTAAATATTCTTTAGATTTATATAAGAATTCGTTCCTAAAAATAGACTTCAGATTCATTTGAATTGATTTCGATTCGACTTTTGTTAGCATTCATTTCGCAGTTCAGTTCCCATTGAAAGCGACACTTGTTTTTGTCAAAATACAAAATTAGAGTCAAGAAAAGAGTGGGAGAGAAGAGAGGAGAGGAGAGAGAGAGAGAGAGGAGAGGAGAGAGAGAGAGAGAGAGAGAGAGGAGAGAGAGAGAGAGAGGCTAATAAATGAATGGATAGCCTTTCCTTTTCTTATGAATGTTGTTGTTTGAAGTCATTGAATGTATGGTTCGTCGATGAGAATAGTGTTAAACCAAAGACTGGTATCATTTGAATGGTTGCTGTAAATGACAAATCAATAAAAGGAAGAGAAGTGTGAGAACTGACTGCCAAGAGTGAACTGTTATGCTATGTATGGATCAATACAATAGACTTACTCTCTCTTTTTCTCTCTTTCCAGTGTTTGAGACACTCTTATGGTAAGAAACGTGATATTTGTTGACTTTTGCCGTAATTTCTTATATTCGTCTGTCCTCTCATTCAATGCCTTTTGGGTGCAAATCATTTACCATTTTTTTCTTCTTTTAGATCATTGACTGAGTGTTGACTCAATCTTTTCGTTACATTTGGTCTCAAATTCTGTTTGTTTTGTGATTTATATTTGCATTCATTTATAATGAAATTTATTTTTCGATCAATTATTAAAACTGAAAAATACTTGAATTTTATATTCACTTTTTTGAGCAAATGTTGCACTGATTTCATACGAATGGCTATAATTTGCTTGAATTTACGCAAAACAACATTTTTGAAGTGTTTTTTTACAAGAAATTTGTTTAAACCTTGAGATGTATTGAAACGAAGTTCACGAAAAATACATAAAATGAGAGGTAATTTGGTTTAAATCACAAAAATTTGAATCCGTTTCGAGTATTTTCACAAAAATTGAGAGTAAGAGTAAGGGTAAGAGTAATCTCAATTTGGTATAAGTCGTGAGACTCTTATAATACTCAAAAGAAATGTAATATTCTTTCGTAATATTAATATTTAAATCAATTCAAATGTAAAGCAAAGAAACAATTGGTTTGAGATTTAGATCTCATATTTAAATATTGATATATTTCTCACTTGAATTGCAATTATTTTATATTATATTTAATTTATTATTAGTTTTATAACAAATTTTAAATAATTGTCCGAAAGTTAAGAACTTATGAAGAGTTGACTGACGAGTGAAGTGACGGCACTTTCAGGTGTTTTGTGTCGAAGCTCTTTGAGATGATAACACTTTTGTTGCTAATAATGATTTCACAAAAATATCCAAACTTTCAATACTTTTTAGGTCTGGTGTCATGACTTTGTGATGTGTCTGTAGTACTCTCTCTGCTATCGATGTTATTAACTTTTTTAGTTAAAGAGAGTCGCTCTGAAGGAGTTGTGTCTAACTCTTGGGATAAGTCATTATAGTCGGGCGGCGCTAAACCTCCTAAATTAATGATTATGTTTTTATATATACCAGAGCCAGGACTGGACTCTCCCCCACTGCTGGCACTCTCTTCTATCACTAAAGAGCCGGTACCGGATAAAAGACTCTCTTCACTGGACATTGTTTTGTTCACTGGTTTGTGTCCATTCTTTGGAGACGACGACTGAGTTTTTGTGTTGTCAGCACTTATTCGATGCCTCGATTGAGAGCTGTCCCGTCTGTTAGCTGTGAACGACATATCCTTCAACTCATTTTTCTCGCTATCATTAAGAGTTCTCAAAATGTATTCCATTTCCAAACGATTTGTTTCATTCTTTGGTTCAGAAGTCGAGGGCGAACTCGTTCTGAGCGAAAACCTTTCTTTAAGCTCTAAGTCTTCATTGTTTTCCTCATCAAATGCATGATTTATGGAAGCCTGAGGTGAGCGCCGAGGAGAGGAACGACCGCTCAAACCTATATCCAAATAATTGATTCAAAATCTATTGACAGACTATTTGTATGACTTTCACTCAAAAAAAACAATCGATTCTTAGCTGTCAATAATGTCTGTCTATTCGATGTTATCATAAAACAATACAACTCTTCCATAAAAGCCACGGCTTATGGTTTGTGAGGTCTGATATTCAAATGATTACATGAAAACCATAAAAAAGGTTTTCTGTTTTCCTTTTATTCAATGATTAATGATATCGATTGAGAAGAGGACAGCTTTTATCACATCATTAGATCCAGTGTTCAAAAGGAACTACTCTTAGAGCTCAAGTCGTAAATACATAAAAAAAATATTTCGACAAAAAATAAAAAAAATTAAATAATTATTAAAAAACTAATTTATAATTTAAAAAGTAATTAACGTCTATTCTGTTCGATATCAGTGTTTCCTTAAGAATATTAGATATAATAAAATAGATTAGAAGTAAAGAAAGGTTTAGTTTTGTTAGAAATTCAGTTCATTTATGTTGTCTTTTACTCAAAATTAAAAAATGAGAATAAAATTGTGAAAAATATAGTTTTGTTGGTATGAAAAGTGAATCTAAATGTGCGAAAACATCATTAAAATGTATTCACCATTTGTTTCATTAATTCAGTCGAAACGTAAAGCATTTCTTTCGTTTACTTTTAGATTCTTTTAAGAATAAAATAAAGAATTTCGTGAATACATTACAACTAAAAACTGACTCTTTTTCTGATTTCAAGAATATTTCGTTAGAATAATAGGAATTAATAAATAATTTATATTCAAAAACGAAATGCATTTTATGCTATTCTTATAGTGAAATGTGCGGAAGAGAACGGCATAAATACCTAAATGTTTGTGATATTGATTTTGAGTAAACTTTGATTGAATGAACTTTTGGTTTGGTTTGACTACAGATGGCATGTCTTCGTCCACATCTGACGAGTTCTGTAACTTTTCAGACTCTGCTATGCGTTTAGTGAGCGCTGGAAACCAGGTCTCCAAAAGATCATATGATGTCTGTGCGGACGCGTCCACATATGATTTCCTGGACTCAATTTTGGCGCTCTCAGCGAATTCGATAAAACCGGGAACCCGTTCGATGTCGTTGCCATAGGCCTGTCTAAGCATAGCTACTAATCGTAACTTACGAGCGTCAGAACCAACTGATTCCTCCTCTCCACTGCTCGAACTTCTCTGTGGCACTAGTTTTGAGCCTAAATCAAGAATGAGATTAACACAAGAGAACAATAAGAAGTAGTTCTTCGGATTTTCATTTGTTTTTCTTTTTCATTAATAGCCTATTATTATGATTGTTAGTCAACACAAAGTAAAGACAAAATCGCTTTCAATTCAATGATTTTCAAATACTTTATTCTCTAAACTATTCGTTCTTTAAGTGCTTTGATTTTAATGAAGGTTTGAAAATAAAGTAGTTTTCAATTACTGTAATTCGCAATAAAAATCCATTTTATTTATGAAATGTTGAGATCAAAAATTTTCAATTTATAGTCACAAATATTAGACTAAAACTCACTATTTTTTCGACGGTTTTTGCCGGTCTGTCGGTCCAAAGCTTCGGCCGCGCGAACAGCTCTGATGTGTTGCTGGACATTGGCTGCAATTTTGTCCTGTTTACTAATACGTAGTCTCTCGAAGAGATTGAGCCCAGGTTTGCGTCGAAAAGTCTCTTTTCTATCGACGGAATGGTGAAAGCCTGGTGTTCCCCCACTATCTCTCTTGAAGTGCACATCAAAGGAATGGTTTCTAAAGAAGAGAACAAAAAACAAAATAAGACCTCAAAATAAATGCTTTCTTCTAATTATTATTTATGTTTGATTTGAGGGAAGGCCTCCAAAACATTATTTTCTCAAAATATATCAAATTTTTTGTTTCGTTTCATATCTTTTGAGAATAGAATTTGGGGACAAATATCCGACAAAAATATTATTTCAATCAAATAAATGTTGTTTTAAGAAATGATGACTAATAAGAGACAAAAATGAACGATGAAGTGATGTGACTCCTCTTCTCACTCGAACAAAACAAACAAGATCATTCATTTTCTGATGAAATATTAATACTAATATTATATCTCCAATAAATTAAAGTGAGTGAGAGATGCACTAATTTGAGCTTGCTTATTATTATTATAATCATTTGGCTCAAAGAAATGCTCGAATCATATATAAATGTTTGTCTTATTTTCAATATATTTTTGAGTCAAATATTATAAATTATTTTTAATTTATTCAAATTTTTCAGACATTTTAATGAAATTTGTCTGAAAAGTGGACAAACAGTTTAGTTATTCACTCGAATGTAAATTAAACACAAGTTTGTGATTAACAAAACAATTTGTTTAATGAACTGAAATAATTAAAAATTTAGTCTTTATTGTAGGGAAAGGGCTTTCGGTAAATATATTTAATTGAAATTTGCTTTGAAAATAAAAACACAATAATTTAAGTGTGCAAACAGGGATTGAACAAAATCATCATGCAAAATTTGTGTTTGCATTTATTTCAAAAGATATTTACCAAGATCAATACACCTTGCAACTTTTGTGCTACCCTTTCAAAATGTGTATTATTTCTAAAAATTTCTAATTTATCATAAAATTGAAGTAAAAGTTCAATGAATCGAAACGATTTAATGACTTTAATCTTCTTAGGATTGTAACGACTATAAGTGTAAGCGACTTATGCTGTGCTATGAAGTCAAGTACTTCTCATAAGTTTCTTAGAGTAATAAATTATCTGAATATTCGGGTTAAGTCCCGATGAATAGAGAGAGACATCGGAGGTTTCATTACTGATAAATTCAAATAACTAATTCTGTGCCCTATTCTGTGCCCTATTCTGTGCATTATTTCCGAGATTAAAAAGCTTTGAATTTTAATTTAAATCTCGTTATAATTCAAAGAACAACATTTAATATTAACTCATTGAGAATCAGACACAGAATTAAAGCTCTAAAATTCTGTGCTTACATTTGTATATATAATTAGTTTGTATTCATTAGTTGTAATGAGCTTTAGTTCAATATTTTGGCTCTAATTATATTGAAAGATGAATAAAGAGATGGGAATCTACACCAATGGATAAGCAAATTACCAAAAACACTGTTATCTTCTATTTTTCTTTTTCTCATATAATGTCTATAATGTAGAGAACAGAACAGAACTGGAATTTTATTGAAAGCTCTTCACAAATTCAAGTCGTATCTAAGTTTAACATTTAATAGGAATTGGGTTTAAGCCGTGGCTCACAATTAACTTATTCATTGCTAAGAGTACTCGACTCGACTTCATTATAAACAATGTCGCCTAAAGGGGACAGAATAGGGACCGAAACATTTTTTAACTTTGTGTCAGATAATTAAAGCAACTAAATTAACTAGTTCTTTTTTATTGACTCCAAGTTCTTTTAAAAATTAATGACTGGAATTAATATAAAAGTAAATACAAGTGAAAATATAGCTAGTACATCTAGATTTCATCAAACAAGAAAGATGAAAAAGAAATGTTAGTCTTGAAAATTGAAAAATAATTCTCAAATATTTTCCTATAATTAGATGTGAATAGTGTTAAGGTCTTTGGAACTAATGAAATGTTAAGCTATACTTTCATCACATCATTAGGTTTATTGAATTAGCATTCGATTAGATTTAAATCTTGGTCTCTCAATAATGAAAGCTCTGGTAATGAATGTCGTAAAGAAAAGCTAAAAAATAACAATTGATTGGAAGAACGCCTCAATAGTTGGCTATTATTAGGAACAGAATAATGAGAAAGAATTGCAAACTTTTCTAAATATTAGCAGAGATTTGTGTTAAATCAAAACAACGGAAGAGAAAAAGTTATCGATTTTTAATTCAGAGTAATTCAAATGAATTATTTTTCACAAGAGTTCAAAGAAAGGCTATTAATTATTGGGGAAAACCTCACAAAACAATGGATTGTAATGTAGACCTTTTGCACTGTTTTTATTAGGAGACTTATGGACCAATTAATAGCACAGATAGAGTCGATAATTACCGAATCAGTAGAACATTATTGTCAATAAAGTGATGATAAGAGTGAAAGAGAGCACAGGCTCTATGTCTGAGGGCTAAACATTGGACACTAATTCGTTGACAGTCTAATGGCTTTTCCGTCAGATAAAAATATTGTGTTATTTGAAGGTTTTTGTGCTATCATTCCAATGATAAGCCATTTGGGTTATGAATTAATGTACAGAATAGCACAGAATAACAGCAATTCCTCTTTCAATGAATATGAGGCGACTATTTTGCAACGAAAGGATCGAAACCGAAAACGATTTCTACTTTTTTTTATGAATCGATTCATCAAAAAAAAGAGAATATAATCAGAATAATGTGTCGCCGATAATAGCAATACATTTACTATTTATTTGATTCAGTAATGAATGTCAAATACAGAAGAGTAACAAAACCGGAATATTTTAGTTGACTAACAAATGATATATTCTTTAACGCATTATTTTAAGTAAAGTTTGTGACAAATTCACTGAATAATGAATTTGAAAGTGAAATAAGTCGTCATTTGCCAGAAGTTTAAGAGTCGAACCATTTTTTGAGACAAAACAAAGAGTTTAATAGCAAACTATGATTTCCAAGAATTGCAAATAAAGAACTTTTCAGACAAAATACTGACACTAAAAGTTTGAAAGGCTTTGATTGAAGAAATAGGAAAAATCAAATGATTTCGAATTCAAAGCTATTGAGTTATTTAAGTGAGCAAGGATAACAAGGATAACATGATTTCCATTAGCAATACATCTGCTATTAAGAAGACTTCCATTAAAGCAAATGAAGACATTATTAGTATTTCAATTGGAAGGGACTCTAATGCTATCATTTGTTATTTATCTTTTAATGACAAACCGTTGAGGATTTCAAATACACTTTTTTTTGGAAACGCATTTGTTTTAATGTGAATTCAGTCAATCAAATCACTTCTAAATCAGTCTTTCGTTTAATAATTAGATTTGGAAAAAAGTGGAGACAAAAATCAAAGTATTTTCAATGAGTTAATTAAATTAATTAAAATAACGAATGATTGCTCTCCAGTAGAGTAAGTCGACTATTAAAGGAGAAAAATGAGCAAATGTTCACAATTCAAGTGCTTTACATAACAGAAGAACATAAGTACTATTCACTCGATTTACGTGACACTTATGATAGTCTCTATGTCTGGCCTTACAATTGAGTTAACAACTGATTCATTCAAAACACAATTCATCGATAGTCTAATGCACGCAAACATCACAAAACATCACAAATAAAGGCTTTTTATTTGCACTAATTTTTTACATAAAAAAAATATATTCAACCATTGATTGCATAAAATATAATTTGAGTGAAGTGCCTAGATTCTTTACATACTCTTCTAAATTTCCAAATATAATATAAAAAAATTAGCATAATGCATTTTATCTTTATTGCATATACATTTGAAATGCGGACATTTTTTGGCGACTATTTTCTAATTCTTTTGAAGTAATGATAAGTTTTAGAAATAAACTTAAGTCTCAACTAATGGTTGAGCTCTTTATTCTTCAATCATTCACAGACTTGTCTTTAGATTTCCTGGTTTTTTCTTTCACTTTTAGGCTCAAAGTTAGTGTATTTCATATCATTTTGTACTTAAGGTCTGCCATAAATCTCTTTCATCTCTTATATGAAAAATTTCGTATATTTCCGATGAATTTCTACATTTCAATGTTTGAATTATGAGTTTGATTATGAAAAGTGGAATCCATTCCAAGAAATGCCTGTTTTGGAAAAGATATTGATTCAGCACCAAATGTATGACCAAAAAAGGACTGAATTTATCAAAAAAAATATATCAAATAAATTGAAGCAAAATATGAATTCACAAATCGCTCAAACATTTGAAAAGCAAATCATATACTCTATTAAGGCTTTGATTCCACTTTTTATGTAACAAATAATAAAAATTTCTGACTTTTATTTGATTTTGAATTTAAACTACGATTAAAAGACTTTAAAAAGGATGGGTTCAAAGGATGGGCTCAAAAACTGTAAGAATTGAATCTTGTATTTCAATAATAGAAAAGAATTCATTGAATATCGGATTCAAAGTTTAGTGAATTTCACGATTCAATGATTCAAATGTCGAAAAAATAAAGAATTGATTTTCATATGAATGAGAAATCGGTATCACTTATTAAACACCCGTTTAGTCACTAAAATTCGTGTTTAAACAATACATGCATTTAATTAGAGATTTCACTGGAAAACCATAGACTACCCATAATTACTGCCTTATATTAAAAATTATTTTAGAGAAATTCCAAGAAAATGAATATAAAAGGGATTCATTACATAAGCCTTAAAGACAAAATCCAGAAAAACATAAACTCGAAAAACGAGATAATTTTGACAGTTTATAAACAAAACCTTAAAATTAATGAATTGATTCGTTATCTATTGATTAATTATCTGATGTCACTAAATATAAATTGTGTCCATATTTTACTCAATATTCAGACAATTTATGAAAACTTGTAACAAATTATAATTTATAAATGGATTACTTATGTTAAACGCAATTATTTAATAGAATTAAAAATCTTCTAATCCTTAGGAAATTCAATGAATTTATTTGAAAAAAATTGTGTTATTTATAAGAAATTTAATTAATGATAAATTTGTGATATTCTGTCAGAAGACTTAAGAAAAAATGTAAACATTTCTAATAAAAGGTTATATTATATGAAAATATGCCTTTTCTTCTTAAAATTAGAATTCACTCTAATTGAGTCGAAATATAAACTAATTTTCTAAATAACAATAATAAGGGAATTCTTTTGGGATTCATTTGAAAACATTTTAACGAAATTGAAATGATTTTTGAAATAAAAGTTAACTATTAAAACAAAAACGTTAATATGAGTCAAAAAATAATGGAAAGCATTTCAATGCTCTTAAATGTTAGAAAAAGCAATAAGAAATGTGTGCTTTATTAGACAAATCACGAATAATCTAGCAAATATAGCAAATAACCAGATTCTTGATATCAATCTCTATTGTGAGGTCAGCCTATTTTGATGTGGCCTTAAGTATGGCTGTCCTAATGAGTCAAATTCTATGTCAAAGCAATGATTGATTGGTTTAATAATTGAAAGTCAATGGCTATTGAATGGCAATTCTTTGATGCAAAATCAATATCTGCTTCTCTTCAAAGAAAATATTTGAGTCAAAATACCTTAATTTAATTGTAGACCAAAATATAATTGAATTCTCCTTTATTTTTGGCCACATTTTCATTGGATTACATTTGGAGTGAAATTTAATATTTTTTGTTACAAAACTCATTCAATTTTTTTGATTAAATAGTGTTCGGATAGAATTCTGGTTAAAATATATTCAAATTATGAAATTTAATACTTTTTAATCAAATTATAAGATTAAAGGAGTGATCGTTTCCTAAGAATCATAATTAAGAAGAAAATAATTCTTCTTAAAGTGGAGTATTTGCTCATTATCTTCACTAAAATCAATATTTATCACTCAATCGATTGATTCGTTTTTTTCTTCCATTCATTCTTAAGGTTGATCTGAGAGTTACAGTTATATACAAACAGACAATACTTATATTTCTTTTTAAATAATTTGATTCGAGGAAAAAATATTCTTATCGTTTATTTCACTTATCTTTTAATCTCCGAAGGGTTCAGCTCTTCGGCGGTTAAACCATTTGATTTGATGCTTAAGATTGTATACAAACTAAACATCAAAAGCGTTACTAAACATTAATATTTATTGCAATAATAAAAGTGACGATCAATTTATTCAATCATTTCTATGAAGTAAACGGCAAATGAGTTACTCTAAGAATTGAAGCCCAAAGAAATGTTAGCCATTAATGTATTGTAGTTTCTATTCTTGGCATTTGTTTTATTATATAACTCGGGATAAGTTTTGGGCCAAAACTTTTACCAGAAAACCATTGAGTTTGTGATAATTTGAACGTTAGTTAATATTATTATTTTTAGAGTCAATAAATGTCTGATAAGAAAATTCTTCCGCTATTTAACACTCATTATAATAGTGTTATATCTTTTCTAAGACTGTATTAAATAAAGAATAAGAAACAATAGATATTGATTTTAACCATTAAACGAGTGGTCAGTAGTTCTTATTCTGAGCTTAAATATAAAATCTGTAATTCACTCATGAATTACACAAAAGAAAATGAGATGAGAATATATTTAACTCAAAGTTATGGACACTTTCATAGAGTTGTGACGCAAAATAAGAGTAGTTTTTCGTTTTGAGACGACATATAAATACAATTTCATGTTTTCATAAATAATTTTTTGACACTAAAAAAAGGAAGAATTAAATTTTATATTTTCTCAGAAAATAAGTTAAGAATTTAATGTATTTTTTCATCAAAACTAAAGTCTCGGATGAAAATGTGTCACAACTCAGACATTAAACATTTATATACTATGAAGTAGAAATTCACTATTCTTATAAAGGAACTTGATACTTAACGTAAACCTAGTTTAATGTTATATTCATTATATTTAAAGAGTCAACTGCTGTATATAAATCTGTTTTGTAATCAACCACTTTATTTTGAAATTCCGATTTTATAAACATGGACAAACCACAACTACAATTAAATTTTATTGAGATAAATCTTTAAAAAGAGAGCTTGGTGAAAGAGAATTTTATAGAATATAAAAATGTAAGAAAATCAGTTATTCAAGTAAGGTATGATTAATAATTTAACATAAAAATTTGGTTTAAATATAAATTTGATTATAAATAGAGTGAAAGTTCAATATTTCAAAAACCTTATATCTGGAACATATACCTTGCCAATTTAACATTAATGCACTTTATAAGTACTTTATAAGTAGAGTATATTCTATTTGTCGAACAAAAAATGTTGGAATTTCTGTTCGATATATAGAGCTTTTGGTGAAGTTTGTCGAGAGTATACTCTATTAAATTTAGTGTACATTTATTCTGAATTTTTGCTTACATTTTAGAATTGAAATCAATCAAAGCGTAAACGGAAAGGGTTTCAATTGTTTTTGAATGACTTTCATTTCCTTTGCGTCTAAGAGTGGTGTTATCACCTCATGGGTCATGAATTGAGGGCTCCTTATTGTCGAGTTATCTGTCAAAACATAAAATTTTGGGAAACTATTTCGACCAAATTCTATAGCAAATGGTAAAAATATAGCAACTAATGAGAAGCCAGTGCTGTGCCATTCATTGCTAACTTACTATTACTTTGAAGACAAGTTTTAATGCTTTTGTTCGTGAGTTGAATATATTCTCATAACTATTATAATATAATAACATAATATTATAACAAAAAATGAGAATTAAGTGAATAAATGCAATATTTTTGTTATTTAAGAGTCTTAAAGACATAAAGGGATCGAAACACAAAACTAAGTTTTAATAAATTAACAAATCGTTTGAATGAAACAAATGTCAAATGAAATTCTAATAAAGATGTTTAAAAAATTTATTTTAATCATTTAAAAAAAAGTTAATAAAAACTTTAATAATTATTAAAATATAATCATTACTAATGATTCATAAGAAATATTAAATATTTGTGTCGATACTATCGTTGCTGAAAAAGTGAGCGTCAAATTGGAGGCAAAAGTCCTTAAATTACGGTTTTCTGAATCATTGAATTAAATGAAAGTTATATCAACTGAAATGTTATACTAAGTGCTCATATTCTAGAGTAAAGCCATCCATCCCTCAAATAATGGTATTAATTATAATCACACATCAAATATTAATAACAATTTGTTTGGTAACAGTTTTGACAATTAAATGACTCAAAATAATATGAATTTAGTTTAAAGAATATTTTCAAAATAGTTTACAAATGTTTAACTCTAAATATAAAGAGTTTTAAAGTTTGTGTCAATTTTTCATTCAATCGTATAAATTGTTATTAGAATAAATTAAATTTTAAAAATATTATTAAAATTAATGTTTAATATAAATGATTTTATTAAATTATGGTCTCTGAGGGCGTATTCTTGAAATTGTCTCAAATGACTTTTGCTTAAATTAGTGCCAAAGAGTTCACGAAAGGGATTTGTTGTTCAAAAAGGTATTACTATTGGCTTTTTAATTAAGGCTTAAATTAATGCTTTATATTTCAGTGTATATATAAATAAAGTAAAGAATGGTTTGACTAATACTCCTAATGAGTTCTTGACATGAGAACAGAATAAGACAAAGTATAAGAGTGACCAAAGAATAAGAGCATTAGTAAAACGAAGAATAGTGTAAACATACACATAATGTTCACAAATAGATAAGGAATGTATCGAAAATTGTTTAATACTCGCCTCTAATGTTAAACACTTGTCATTCATCACTTTTATTGAACAACAAATGACCGCTTTATTGTTCACTAATTAAATATTTGATCGCAAAACTAAATCACATTATCCATGAATATTAAAATTGATTCAATACTACATCCACTCTCTATTAGATAAGGGATGTGCACACAAACACTTCAAACTATTATAATATGTATTAAAAGTAGTTTTGTGTGAATAAGTTATTAAGAGTAGAGAATAAGTGCTATTTTTATAAAAGATAGACATCACTGAGTAAGTAAACTAGTAAAATAGGTCGACTTTTGACCTGATCAAATTAGTTTAATATATTTTCATAAATTTGTATTAATAGAAATAAAATAAATGTATTTTTTTATTCAATCAAAATAAAAGTATTATATCTGGAAATGAATGACATTTTGTTGTTCACGTGTTGTGTTGTGTTTGACTTAAATGTCAGCAATCAATCAAACGATAAAATTAATTGAATGGCTTTCAAACAAATTAATTCTCGATATTATGGCTAAAACTTGTGGCCAAACATAGTTTGACATTTGGTTTCGTATTTAAATTGAGGTCTGGTCTCAACAATTAATTTAATTTTAAAAAGCGAGTTATGGTTTATTAGTAATAAATTGGTAATAAATTATTACCATTCAATGCATTGACGAATGACCAGAGCTGTGATGTATTGCACACATGACTCTCAAAATTAGACATTTGTAGCGAATCCAATAAAAGTCGAGATTAAAAGATTGGACTTATTTTCACATTAAACTAATATATTTATTATTCTGTGACCCAACGACTGGACAACATATAAATCATATTCTGAGCTCCAGTAATGATAAACAAATGAATTAACCCATTTTTCGCAGAGTATTGACCAAAAGGGGAGGAATATTCTGTCAAAAACATGTCGACAATTTCTCAGACAATATAAAAGTCGATACCAAACAAATGGAAGAATAAATCAAATCATTAGAAGAAAATAGATTTGAATAGTTTTCATCGATTCATGTCTTCTAAATTAACTGCTTATCGAAGAAATCCGTTACAAATGAATAGAAGTCGAGAAATATAAGAAAAAAGTTTAATTTTTTGCCTTTTCTTAGGAAGCAATAGATAACAGACAACAGACAATGGGAGGCATATGTTATAAAAGTTGATTAAAAAGTGAAGTAATAGTAAAGATGTTCAAAGAAGTGATCCATTGATATCAGTGTTCATAAATGGTGTGTTTGAGAACTCAATGAGAAGACACATAAACAGAGTATAAAAGTCGAACTCTAGTCGTAGCCATTCGTCACAAAATAGTTAAGATTTATATTATTGTCGGCAAAAAGAAAGAGAGGGAAAGAGGGAACTGCTATTATGTGTAATTCCCTTTTTAGTTAATGAAGTGCTTCTTTTCCTTTGTCTGTGTGTCCGACCATTAGATAAATTGTCTTCACATACAAACGGAACTCTAATATTGTATTGAATTTATTTTTCAAATTCCTATGTTTTTTGATCTAAATTTCGAGTTCGGTTCCCAACAATATTCTGTGCCGTTTAGACACCCTCTGAAAGGCATTTATTTATAGAGTATATAACAGCGACTTTTCTGCGATATTTATTTATGGGCTCTTCTCAGCTCAAAATCATCGATCATTTAACTCATAAATCTATTAGTCGGAGATGTATAGCATTCTTAGAATCGGTTCAATAGATGTCTAATCAATAGCAGGATATATATCAACAATTATTATGATATCACTTTCAATAATTTATTACATTTTATTACTAAATTCAATAATAAATTTAATATTAATTTTTGCTTTTTTAAAGAAATAATAAGATTTTTTATTCCAAAGGTTTTATTTAATTAAAACAAAAATGAATTAATTAATGAGTGTTTGAAATAATCTTAAGTTTCAGAAAGAAATTAAAAGCATTTTCTTAGAAAATTTGTCGATTAATTGCATCTATCAATCAAAGAAAATTATACTTAATAAGATTTAATGCTAAGAGAAATTTATTAATATTAATGAGTATTTTTAATAGAATCTTGATGATTCTAGATTTCACCAGAATTGCTAGATTATTGATTAGATTTGAAAGCTTTTGAGAAATATTTGTTGTATTTGTGATAAGTTCGTGGATCAAACAAAAGCTAAAAGAAGTGACATTTCCTGAAGAAAATATAAATAAAGCGTTGAATAAACTTTCGTTTGATATAAATCTGAAGAATTCTTCAAAAGAAGAGATAATAGTTGTAATAATAATGAGATTATCTGAAGAACTTTTGCTACAATCGTTAGTTGTTCTCCGATTTAGTGGAATATTCTTTGGGAACAGAATTATGTTTTCCTATGACTTTTATGGGCTTAAAGTAAAACTGAGTTAATATCTGTATTACATTACTCTTTGCCTTTTCTTTTCTAAATATATTGTTTATCACGAGTTGTGTCCCAACGGATACAAAGTTTGCAATACTTTAGATATTAAGAGTCGATATTATTCTTAACATTTTCTCCGATTATTTTTATTTTTTCTAATAAATTATAGATCAAAATGAGAGTAACCCAATATATAGACCAAGTTATAGACCAAGATTATATAAATTACTTAAATAGAATGAATTTCTCTCATTTTTATTTACACATAAATAATTGATTAATACAATCGATAGAATTTATCTAGGTAAGAGAAAATTTCACTACAATTCATGGTGGATATTGAATTGCACTAATCAATTATTAACCATGCTCAATATAAATAAAAGACCAAATAAATGACCCAGAGCTAAGTCTTCCATGGAAAGCAATTGCGAAATCAAGCCTGGACACTTTTATATTTATTTGTAATAAATATATAATATAAAATATTAGCTATCATAAATTTCTCCAAGTGCAAACAACATTTAAAATGAAAGTTGTGCAAGGACATTATTCAATACAAATATTATTGAATGATGAAAAATTCAGTTAGAATTTATAAATTTCAAACTTTTGAATTTTTATTTTGAAGGAAAATAATACCTTGATACTTTTAAATATTTATTTCTAACAATTGTTCTTTTAGTTGAAAAGTTTTGCCTAAATTTATAAGTTTATTCCAATAAATAGAAGAAATAAAAGAAAGAAATTATCAAATTATAACTTATAGCAGGGATGGCGAAAGGGTCGAGTCCTAGGGGGGGTATTTTGGCCAAAATACCCTACCCTAGACCAAAAAATGCCAAC
>JAQFZM010000721.1:0-26310 GCA_034695785.1 Galumna obvia
GAAAAATAGAAAAAAATTAGAGAAAATTTAATAAAATCCTGTAATTTTTAAGTAAAATGACGTAAAACTTAGTAAAATGCATAAAAACGTAAAAAATCGAGGTTTTAAGCGAAATTTTGGTGTTTTAAATTTTTTAAAATTTTACAAAATTGCCTTATTTGTCAAAAATTCTTAGTTTTAAGCACAAATTTTAATAAAATAAGCTAAAATAAGACTAAAAATAATTATATACTACAGATAAAGGCTAAAAATTGACGTTTTATGTGTTTTTAGAGAATTTTGGGTCCCTACAAAAATACTTTCCCTAAAACCCCCCTGAGCCGAGCCAAAATACCCCCCTCTGATGCCCCCTTTGAGTTCGGCTCCTTTAACCATCTATGATTTTTAGTCTTTCGGTTAGTAAATGAGATATTTTATTGTATTTTAATAACGAAGGGAACAGTGAGGTGTTTTGTTTGTATAGGGAACGGTAGCGGTTTCTCAGACCAAAAAGACGGAGATCTCCCTCACGACTCGATCAAACACTTGAAGTCTAAACACTTAACCTCACTATTCGGGGAACAGAACACAACTTTTCATATTGAAGATCATATCATATTATAATTAACTATAATTTTACATCTCACTTAATTTTAACACTCACTATACAATCATAGATACAAAGTTTCAATTAGGTGTGTGAGTCCATAGATCTGCACATTTAACCATTGTTCAGCGTAAAACATATAAAATAAATTATTTGAAGAAAAGGTTAATTATACAGTCAAATGCTGATTTCGGACACTCCCACTTTTGACAACTTACCCACTTTCAGACACTAAATATTAAAACCCAATTCACACAATTCGTGCTTTGGACAAATTTTGGACACTTTTTTTTGCCGCAGATAGCAGTGTCCTAAACCAGCATTTGAATGTATAATTGATTAAATAAATAAAACATTCCTTAAGTATTATTTCTGTTAGTTTTTAGAATATCTTAAAATTATTGAAATAATATAGTTCTGAATCAGATATTAACCAATTGATGATATCTTTAGCACTGATTCCAAACCACAAACCAATTAGTGCTCCAAAAGAAGATGAATAGTCAGTGAATGACTTTAAAATCATTTCTTTGTATTGAAACATTGGTTGAGTCCTAAACTAAACGTTTTTTTGCCAAAACATCCTTAAAATTATCACCTGCTAAATTATTTGCTAATGGATTTTGGAAAATAATGGCATTTTAAGGCAGATCCCAATCGGCTAAAGTTATTATGACATTTCTTATACATAAATATTCTATTATGTATTATACATCGTTTCATATGGTTCGGAAACAACGGGAAATTCATCCCAATAATGGTTTCATAGAAAAGCTTTGCCTCTATTATGGGATGGAAATCATTCTTAACGCTAACAAAAAGTTAATGAGAAATCACTTAATGGTAACAAAATTTGAAGTCTTCAAAAGTTTTTTATCTGAACCGAAATCGAAACAAATCGATGTATATTTCAATTGTAGAGAACAGATCGAAGGCATGACTGAAGGCTTGGATTTAGGAAATAAACTTTTGCTTTAATGTGATCACCTCTTCAATGCATTACATATTCTTAAGACAGAGTTGGCTCACAATTTTATTGATTCTTACAAGTGCTGAAAATGGACATACATTAAGCCACAGTTATGGATGTTTAAGAAAACGGAATCTAAAACATTTAATGAAATTTTCCCTAATTATGAGAAATTTTTTTTTAATTTAAAGTTAATTAAATATTTATGAATAAAAATTTATGGCTTTTATTGCATTGAAATTAAAATAAAATATTATAATCTTAATTTAATTAAAGAATGTATTAATACCTTAAAGTCGCAGATAGTGGGACACTGACCGGATAAGTGAGTTTGTTAGAGGGGGTGTACTACTATCCCAGTAGTGGTACACCAACCTTTTAAGAAAACTATAAATTTATTGAAATTCACATAAAAATACAAACACTCAGAAACAAAATCCCTTTTAATTAAATTTTGACTATAAAAACTCTCACACTTGATAGTTCGTTTATTTTTTTAACTGCAAACATGGTATTGCTGGATTTTATAAATCACCAAAGAAATGGAAGACATGGAGTTGGAAATGGAAGAAATAGATTTATCTAACAATTAATTCATTAATCATTTAAAATATTTGATTTAAATAATAAATTTAGAATCAATAAAAAAGTGTACACTTTACTGAGTTTTTTATAAGGGGTGTCTTTTATTCGGTAAAGAGTACATCAACTTTTAACACCCCTCAAAATGTCCGCATATCACTCAAACGGACTGATTCAATATCCGGGGTAATAAGGTAATTAAAGTTATCAATTTTAAGATTTTTCTTGAGTTTTCATTAAAGAATTCAATCAAATATTCAAAGAATTGTTTAAAAGCATTATTTACAGGACTAATATTTGAGTTAATATAAATGTGTAAATAATTGATTCGAGGAAAACGATTCACAGTAATGCGACATTGTTTCCCAAAATTCCTTATATATATTGTAAGACACTTTAATGTTGTCATCGAATGTATTGAATTGAACCAATAGTTTTGATACAATTCATAGTTTAAAATGTTTTGTGTACAAACCATTATTGGCTTATTATCAAAGTTTTTCAATCTAGGAAAGAGTCGAACGTGTCGTTAGTATTGAATTGGTTTTAAATGGGAGTAATTTAATTCCACAGTAATGGATGTTTGGGAAAACGGAATCTAAAACATTTACTGAAGATTTTGTTTATTGCAAATGTGAAGAAGAGTTAATGGAGTTTTAACAAAATTATAATTTTTATTGCGAATGTCCTCTCCATTCAGGTTTTAACGCAAACTGTCTTCGCTTTAGTATCGCAAACAAAAATTACAAAATCTGCTCTAAAACTTAACTAAAATACAAATTATTTAAATTAAATAAAAAAATTGTATAAATTATATTTAGCAAATGGAATTGGGGGCCCTTTTTGAAGGCTATTTTTTACTTTTCCTATATATCATTACCTCGTTCATTAAAAAATAAACCCTTTAATAATTAGTGGTATGGAAAATGATTCACTCTTGCTAAACGTTGTTTTATGGCCAAAACTATTATATAGAAAACGTAGTGACCGATTACTATCATTAATGTCTGGAAAAGTAAATAAAATATTCATTCATTCATTATATAATTCTTAGACAAATGGAATTTTAATTTTCCACATCATTTATAGTTGAAATTCAAACTTGTTTATAAGTTTGAGCGCGCAATTTAAATGTTCCTATCCCTAATTATAAGAAATGTTTCCTTAACCATTAAAGTTCACGCGCATAACAATTGTGTGCAATTTGCACACATTGTTGGAGAAAATTTTAAATTTGAATTCCAAATACAGTTAAAACCACTTATTGTTACAACATATATTTATCAATATTTTAATATTTAATATAAAATCAAAATATATTTAAAGGAAAAATTATTTATTTTAAAACAAATGAAAGACAAAATTTAAAGTTTTAGAATAAAATATAATATTTACTTGGATTTAAGATGAATATTAAATTAAAACTAATATTTTGGACTATTATTGAAAAACAATAATTCCCAACACCAAAGCATTAGACAAACTCTGACCAAAATTTATAGACGAGGTCTCGATTCGTTTTATAGCAAATTAACAAAATTTAAATATTAACATAAAACCCCGTGGAATATTAACACTAAGGTTAACTCCCAACACCCGGGGCATATAATTAAATTAAATTTATTTACAAATATATATGTCCCAATCAGTTTAAGTCTGTAAATATAAATAAAATTAACTAAAATCAATAAATATAACTAACTTGATTCTTTGAAGTTGTTTTTGAAAACAAATGAGATCTATTGTGTCTGAAGTATTGCAAAATGGCAGATCACAATTTGAGCAAAATTTTGAAACTTGTTTGCGGTTGTCACGAGTGCTGCAAATAGTACAACCCTTACGTTCATCTTTTTTAACTAAGCGAGCGTGGGCGGCGAGACAAGGATTAGTTGTGATTAACTTAATTTCCATTTTAGTCTTTCCAATTAGAGCCTCAGCAATTAAGAGTCTAAACTCTCTCGAAGATATTGCAGATGATTTGTGTATTGAGTCGAAAATAATTTGAGCATTTA
Source organism: Galumna obvia (assembly GCA_034695785.1). Classification (NCBI taxonomy): domain Eukaryota; kingdom Metazoa; phylum Arthropoda; class Arachnida; order Sarcoptiformes; family Galumnidae; genus Galumna; species Galumna obvia. The sequence continues at coordinate 4,151 of JAQFZM010000721.1, forward strand.
AAAGAGCTATTTCTTTGCATAAATTTAATAAGCATTGAGTCCAATTGTTTGCCCGATGGGTATAAGACTCATTCTTCCATTTCTTATCATAAATATCTACACCTGCCATGAAATAGTTGTAATGATTGATGATTTCGGGCTTTTGGATTTGATTTGAGCCTAATTTAGTAATTCTTTGGGTAGAAATTAATCCAAATCCGTGTGTTGTAGACAATGCGTTCACCACCTTTTTGTCACACCATGAAACAACGCAAATGTTTCCTTTGCGCATAAAAATTGGACCTGGATTGTTTCGGTTTAAGGGATTATTTTGTTTGTTGATATCAGATGGAAGCCCTTGTCTATTAGCTTTAACGGTTCCGGTAAGGCCTATGCCTGTTATTTGTATAAATTATAATAAAGCTTTATATTAGAAGCATACCTCTTTGGGTTAATTTATCCGCCAATTCAGGACTTGTATAATTATATTATGACCTGAGTTTTGTCCCAAAAAATCTATATGTTTAAGTGTAATGGCTGTGCCATATGATAATCCATCAAAGGTCTCCTTTCCACAGTAGCATTTCCAGTTCAGCATATAGCCCGTTTTCGATTCACACAAACAATAAAATTTTATGCCATATTTAGCTTTCTTTAAAGGAATATATTGTTTGTAAGCCCATCGGCCGCTAAACTTAACAAGACTTTCGTCAACTTTCGTAAACACTTTTTGTCTGGCAAATCAATAATCAAATTCTTCGATATCTTCGAGAATATAGTCTTCCGGAAGCGTTGGGACAAAGATTAGTCTGAGTTTGTCTTTTAATGTCAAAAATGAAGAATAATTTAAATTACATTAAATTATATTTTGATTAAAACGTAAACAAAACACAAAATAAGGGTTTGTTTTGTTATTTCGTTGCTTAAACCAAAACTTTAAAATACAAATAATTTATAGAATATTAATAGTGAAAACATTAGAAATGTCAACAAATTTTTTCTCCGGTTTTGATATTTTCTTGATTTTGATAATAGTTTGAGTCGAAAAGTATTTATCTAAAACTCTTTGAAAGTATTGTCCCAGAATTGGTTCACAATTGGATTGAATGTAAATAATTTCTGGTTTTTGGTTCTTCAAAACCGATAGAATTGATATAAAGTGAACGAAACTGATTTCGTTGACATCAAAGAGTACGTAATTAACAATATTAGGGACCATTAGTTGAGGAAAACCCGTAATATTATCACTGAATATGAGTTTTTCAATGTTTTTATTGTAATTATTATTAGAAATAATTTTGTTTTCGTACACAAACTTATCGATGAGTTCTTTTTGATCCAAACTTAGACATATTTCTTAATATAATAAATAATATAAACATAAATATAATCTGAAAGAACAAAAGTAATAATGGATGACTTTTTTCATAATTATAATCAAATTATGTTTTATTGGCAATAATTTTGTCTATTGGGACGACTCTTCTGACTCTTTTTATTTTTAGTATTAGAAGATTGAAGTCATTTACAAATTATTAGACAAATATTATAAAATTATTTTAAACTAAAGATGTTTTACTGTAATTTTTAAATTCTGGATTTTTATTGGTTAAGAGGTCAACAATGAGCTTGGTCAGCGTCTCGCTATAACTCGTTAATGGTTAAAAGACTATTGAAAAATAAAGATTTATTTTTCCTTAAAAACCCTTTAATAAGAAAAAAAACCTTTGAAATAGGCATTAATACAAAAAATTTATTTTTTATTTAAAATTATGCAAAATTTTAGATTTAGTCTTTAAACCAGTGAATAATCAGATATTTTCGTAGGTTTTCTTCCCTATAAAAAAACTGTTTTTCACTTAAAATGTAATTATATTTCTAAAATCTTCTTTCGATAAGTTGTTTTACTTAAAAAATTCCGTGAAATGTACATAATTTTCAACCCCTTTCCAACATGAACCCAAAGGTTTTAATTGTGATACTACCCATGGATGTTTTATTAAACAATTCTTTAAGATACGTTACTTTTGAAAAACCTTTTGTCCCAAATGACTAAACGGTTGACATATTGACATATTTACGCATTAAATATTCACATACATGTAAAGTATGTGCATCGCATTTGATTTGTGTTAACTTGGGAAAAAATTTCATACAATATCTTACCCGCAAGTTTCATATAAAGAGCGTTTAGTTTTCCAATACAAGAAACTTATCATAAATGATGCATTCTTGCTAACGTTTATTTAGACTATTATTTACTTTTTGAAAGATCATAAAATAATTCATTTTTAAAATATTTCACATCAAATAACTTTTTTCATCGATTTTATAGATAGAACCGATAATAATATTTACTACTTCTCGTGTGAATATGTCCTATATTTCATCGATTTGTAACCAAATATATTCGTTTTTATAAATTCATTTGGATGTTACTAAATACTGATTCATTTATTTCATCGAGTTCTCTATAATTTCTATCATTTTGATAGAATCAAAATAAATTTTATCTAATAAATAATTTTTTATAAACTTTTATTGTTTATAACAATTATCTGAGTTTGTCATTAAATTAAATTTTTAATGATTTAAATTATTAAATATTTTGATCTTTGGTAAAATATATATGATTCTGAAAATTCAGGTCGGATATATTTTATGCAAGTTCAGATAAGTTCCGTATTAAGTAAGTTATGGTCGGATTGTAACCTTTTTCCAAAATATACTTGATGCATATTTATTTAATTTATTTTAAAATAATTTGCTTTTATTATTATAATTTTTTTAATACAATATTTATGAAATAATTAAATATTCTTATTTATTAAAATATAATCAAATAAAAATATGACAAATCTTATCAAAATTAAATACAACGCGAAATATAGAAAAAATAGTTAATAAAAACTAAATTTTTTTAACAACAATTAATTCAACTAAAAATTTAAAATTGTTTAAAATAAAAATTGTAAAATTTGTATATCAGAGAGTGTGTGAAATTATACAAATCGCCAGGTTCTTGTTGCAAGAGTATTTTTATAAATTTTATCACTGAAATAAAGTTAAAACATATTTACTTTGAAATGAATTTCTTACTTTCCACGAAAAACTCTTAAAAAATAATTGCAAGGGGTTAATCATTGAAATTTTTTGGTAACAAATATAATTTATTTTTTATAAATATAACAGGTAGGCCAAAGAACTCGACTCAAGGGGATGGTAAGGGGTGTATTTTAAAAAAATTCCCAGTGTGTATTAAGGTATTGTATTTTTCAAAACTTCAAAACACCAATTTTTGCACTATTTGGCTTTTAATGCATTTTAGGCTATTTAAAGATTATTGAGATCTATATTTGTCAATTTTACATGATGCTTCACTAGCAATATTTCACCTTTTATTCACTTAAAAATAGGTTTTTTGGGTAAAAATCTCTATAAAATATTGCAAATTTTGATGAAGTTTAAACGATTATTAAAGTAAAATATATTTCTTAATTACTTATTTACTTTAAACATTTGACATTTTTTCGGAAAGCGTCTGTATCACCCCTGGAGTTTACGCTTCACCGCTTCACATACGCATTACATGCAATGACGAGAAGTCGAATGCATTACAACTTATAACTATTTATACTATTAAACTCCAGGGGTAGGACAACCAAAGATCTGTTCTTTTCTGGCATTTAATTTTATGATAATATGATAGAGAATAATCATTTATTACTACTGTAAAAATTCCAGACTGTTACAAACTGTTACATTCCATCTAGGAGAGTTTAAAGATTTATAGCTCTCTCTCCCATGTATTCTCTATGAGTGTTATGCATACTTTTATATGCTTTACATTACCAACATCCAGGGGTGAGACAAACCCTTTGTGCCGCGATTTCTGGCCCTAAAATTTATTGATTAAAATTGATTATTCTGTATATTATACTTAATAGAATGATCTAGCTCTTTTTTTGTCTTAACCAGTCGGACGCCGAACAAACCTTTAGTACTTCTAAACGAAAGTATTCTTTAGGGAACTATTAGTGAACTTTTAGTGAAAAGTAAATTAAGTTAAATAATTGACAAACGATTGCATAAATAGTTTAATGTAATATTGAAGCGAATATTTGTCACACATTTCAGAAACAAAATGTGAAATATATTTATTAATTGTAATTAGAATTTATATAATAATATCAGAGTCTAATAAACTAATAACAGCGCATCGCCAACAAAGTTGACACAAAAGGCTATAATTTTTGGCACCTTTTTCTCAATTTATATATATTTATATATTTGGCACAAATTTGCGCATATTTTTTGTCCGTTTTTAACAATAATTTCGATTCATATGAATTAATGTAAAAATGTATTTAAATATTACAAATAAATGAATTATATTATGCGCTAATTATATGTCGTTTTATAACGTTTTCTAAATTTTCTGAAAACAATTCTTAAGAAATAAATTACATAATTATAATAAAAGTTATGACAAAATATGTGACTTAAGTCAAGAGTTATACTTATAATAGAAAAACAATTTTTTAAAACCAAATTAAAACAAAAATGATTTAAAAACGAATCGATTATTCCTTCAGAAATGATTCTTCAAAATATATTTATAAATGAATTGATTGACTCTTTATTTTATTAATAAAATCAATGAATCGTAAATTTATCTCTAATTTAATCCCGAATATGAGTTAACATTTTCTTCAAAAGTTATTTAATAATTTGTTTTTTTGAAAAATTCAAAAATTGGAAAAACAATCGATTCATAAATTCTTAGAATTAATTGAATTTATCAGAACTTTTGTTTAGAGTATTTTAAGCGAACGGAGTATTTCTAAAAAAGAGATTCCAATCATTTTTTTAAAAAATAATTTCAAATATAACGTACTTTTGTTGGCCTTTTATCTCAATTATAATATAATCAGTAAATTAATTGTAATTTAAATGAAAGATCACCAGATTTTGGCATTTATGGCATAATATCGAAGTTGTGTACAATTCTTTGGCTTTTCTTTATATCAACTTTTTATATATTATTGAATCGAAGTTCAATCAAAGGAACCCATAATAAAAAGTTTCGTTAAATATATATATAATTATTTATATTAATATAATTAATATAATCATACTTTACATTACATTATATAAAATGTGTTATCATTACATAAATTATTTTTTTGAAAAACTAAAAAAAGTAAATTATTTAACAAAAAATACGCAAAATTGCAAATTTCCCAGCGATAGGATATTTACTAATTAATTGGTAATTAATATTTTGTAGAATTCAGAGAAAAATTTGAGCCCTTTCTCTCATAAAGCAATTATTATATAATAATATTCTATAGGTTAGTAAAGAGCACCTCTTCTTTTCGTTGCTTCGAACAGAGCTTATCATTAGTTTAGTAATGAAACAATTGATGAGAAAAGCGGATCATCTTATCATTACATATATTGGGGACGACTCAGACAATTGTTAGAACTGTATAAGACTGTACACAATTGGTATACGACTAGCTGTACACTCAATAAGACAAACAAAGCCTTATTTATTAAAAGCTTAATCTATTGCAGATTTGGTGTTATCTATATTCAAATCATACATTATATTCAACGTTTATTTACGTGTCATTCACTGTATATGACTTTAAAGATCAAAAACTTTTCTCAAACCATTTTTTTTGATTTAATTTCAACTTTTCTAAACTATTTTCAAACATATTTTACAAACTTTTTGTGCTATCGTTTAGTAATCGTTTTATCGATTTATTAAATTTCGATTTGAGATCATAAACAACTAGAATGACCCGGAATATGACACGTAAAACATTGAACACAAAATTCACACAAATTCAATATTTTTAGGATAAAAAGAATTATTTTTTTTTCTAAAATTACACAAAATTTTGGTTAAGAAGTAAAAAAACAATAATTGTTGTGAAGACTAGTCCTGAAAATAAAGCAAAACTCGACTAATTTGATGGAAAGGAAAACATTTCCAATTTTACTGCACTTATCTTTGGTTACTTATTTGGCAACTTTTTGGACACTTTTGACATAATAACTGTCCATTTCTCGTAATCAACAATAATTTTGAGAAACAAATCGGTAGTTCAATGACTAGAACTTTAGTAAACAATTATTTGATTTTTCCAAACATTTCTTTTTTTCTGATTAATTACATTAAAAACATTAATTTAGAGAAATATATACCAAAATTATTGAAAATAGAAATACTTATCGTTGATTTGAAACCTATTTTGCACTAAATTATTAAAACATTGTTAACAACATTGAGATTTGTGTCGTTTGGCGTTATTTTAATTGCGATTCTATGAAGTGATGAAACAATTGTTGCAAAGATTGACATCAAATCGATTGAATGAACGAATGAAGAAGTGATGCATAAATGACTTTTGCAAAGAAGATTCGTTTGGCTTTAATTTAATGGACGTATTGTTTCATAATTTAACTCATTTTAGGCTCCGATCGAACAACTATTCGATGGTTATTCTCTGTAAGGCTTACAATAAGAATAGCGATGATTCATATGTTGACTGTAAGAACCGGAATGGGAAAACCTCTTCAGACATTTCTTACATTGAAATGGCTGTCAATAAATTAAATTAATTGTAATAATAATTGTTGTAATGAATACCTTTTCTCCGCTGTGAAGTCTTTTATGTTCAGTCAAATGGTGTTTATGTTTAAATGCTTTACTGCAAACATCGCACTTATGTGGTCTTTGACCTAATCGTGTAATCAATCAATAAAATCAAACACATTTTGACAGAAAGTATGCGTACCTGAGTGTTCGTATTTATGTCTGGCGAGAGAACTCTGTTTGCTAAAAGTTTTATCGCACTGATCACAGGTGAAGAGTCCGGTTCCGTCGGTTTGGGAGATAATGTCTGGGGGAGGACTTTGATGGTCACATATAATCACACTATCGTTACTTGTTTTTAATAACTTTGATGGAGAAACTACTGAACGTTTCGTTCTGGAAGTGGAACAGTCATCGCTGGTATTATTGTTGTTATCACTTTGATGTCCCATATCTTCAGAGTCCGAGTGATTTCTTTTTGAAATTTGATGTCCACTATCTCTAAGCATTTCGCTCACAGGAGGCGAACATTTCGCTACTCTTTCTGGAGACTGAATATCAGTTCCGATATTCAATAAATTCAAGTTTATCGGAGATTCAGAACCATTGGAAGGACAGGGATTCATAAGCATAGAGCGAACAATCGATGTCTGTTCCAATTCTTTGCGTTGTTGTTGAATGAGTGCGAGCGACACATTATTTGGTATCTCTTCGCTCGAGTTCTCATTCATTTGACTTCTACTCGACTTTTGGCTTAAATTCAGAACTTCGAGGGCTCTGTATTTCGGATCGGATTCTATTCTTTCATTTAATTCTTCAATTAATGATTTTTTTCTTAGAGAAAGATCTAAGGGTTCGTCAGTCGGACAACAATTTTCCGATTTATTCAATGATTTTATCTTCGATTTCAAGTCAGGATTTAAAGCAAAATCCGAAGAATTTAAATAATAAACCGAATTATTTGCAATTCTTTGACCAAATTGTGGTAAACCATTCAATTCTGATCCAAAGGTTTGTAAATTTGGAGAAAATGACATCTTCTCAGAGAGACATAAATTAGAAACGGGTTTATAATGAGGAATGGATATCGGTATTAAAGAAGTAGGAGTGGAATGTGTCGAGTGATGGGTTGGCGAAAATGTTGTCACAACTGTTTGGTTGTGTGGACTCAACGCATTCGAAATCTGGACTGAAGTGATTGGTTTTCCGAGTCGTCGATCGCGAGCCCTGTATTTATAAATTGTAATGAATCTGAAAACTCATTAAAAACAAAAATACCTCATATTTTGGAACCAAACCTGAACCACACGCGGAGAGTAATTGACTTCTTGTGCTAATCTCATTATATCGTGTTTTTTAGGTCTGGGATTGACGTCATATTGTGCTCTTAAAATCCTTAAAGTTTCTTCTCCAAGAACAGATCGAACCCTAACTTTCTTGCCGTCGGAGACCATCACTTCTTCTTCGAGTGAAGACGAATCGCGTTGAGATTCGTCATCACTTTCTGCTGCACTCGAGTTATGATGAGTTTTGGTATACATTTCGGTGGAATTCTTGTCAAAAGATTTGATATTCGAAGAGATTCTAAGTTTGCAGACATTGTTTTCGTGTTGTTGTAAATCTGTTTTATTTTCAAAACATTCGTTACAATAATGACAATACAAAAGAATCTGCGATTTATCTTCAGGTGAGTCAATGGGTGTGATCTGTGGCAGAGGTAGTGATGTGGCCGACACCGTTAGTGGTGACGGATTCGAAGAACGTATCTCTCCATACGAGCCATTATTATTATTAATGGCATTCATAGAATCGAAACGCGATTTTGTGACCTTTGAGTCCACGATTTGTAAAATCTTTTTCATTGAACTCAAGTCATAGTTTTCTAAAACTGAATTGTTTTCTAATATTTTCATAGAATTGAGTTTAGTTTCGGATAAATAGTTGTTATCTCTATTTAAACCAATCTCTTTAACCGATTTATCCATTTGTGATCGAAGTAAAGCGTTGGCCACTTCCGGATAATTTGAAAGCGTTGACGATAAGTAATGTGAAGGAAGTCCTACTGAAGCGGCCGCTGCTGAGAACAATGCCGGGTGAAGACATGACAGTCCCGATGAGTAATTGTTGGGAACATAATTATGAAACGAAACTTCTGGAACACATCGAGCGATGTCTGAAGAGAGGAATACGGGATTGAATTTATCGTTCAGTTCTGACTTCAATGAATGGTTTCGTTTTGAAATATCGTACGAATCGTTTCTTTTATTAATTCTATTATTATTTGAAGATATCTTCAAATTGGAACCACTCTCGGGACTATTGGTTAAGGGATCCAATTGAGTGATACATCTCTGGGATAGACTGTTATTAACACCATTTGCGTTACGAGTTCTTTGGTTTCGAATTTGATCCACTTTTCGAACCTTTAATTAATTAAATTCAAAGTAATTATAAATATTTTATGGATTTAATAAATGACTGACTTTTAAGTTGACGACCAGACACTTCTTACTCGTCATATGAGATGAATAGGAGCCCGAATGTGAGAACCTTTTACCACAATTAGGACACGCAAACGGTTTCTCTCCGCTATGGATTCGAATGTGTTCTTTCAAGTGATGCTGAGTTTGCAAACTATTAGTTGTTATAAACAAAAGAAAAGGTTTTACCTTAAACTTGAATGCCTTAAAACATTCGGGACATTTGAATTTTCGGAGGACTTGGCTCTGGTCATGGCTGAGTAAATGGCGCTGTAGACGGTATACGTTGGCAAAACTTTTATTGCACTGATGACAAAACTGAGGCAAAGATGTAAAGGCAGACATGCAGACAGTCAGAGCAGAAAACTATTTACACCAATAAGTCAATATTCTGATCGAATAGCCCTCAAATAGCCCTCAAATAGCCCTCAACCCTAACTTCAATCAAAACTCATTCATTATTTTCACACAAATTTTGATTCTTTTTGTTTACTTAGTTTTTACATTCATTTAATTAATGTTAAAAAAAAGTCTAAATTAAGTCTTAAAAATATTTTATATGGAAATCAATTTGTTTTTTAAAGGTTTCTCTAATTTATTACTAAAAGAGTTTAATGACTGAACTTTTGAATCACAAGAAAAAAAAACTAATAAATGAATAAATGAGGGATAGCCAATAGGGGTCAATAAGGGCTATTCCGGAATACCTCTAGAAGCAAAATTTAACATTACATCTACGGACAGGCACTAGGTCTGCAGAGGTTACCCCAAAATACCCCCTAACACCTCCTAGAGTGGAGTTCTTTGGCCATCCCTGGAATAAATGATTATTCGTTTTGTGATCTAAACTTATTCTATGAACAAAAGCTATGAATAATTTTTTAATGTTTTAAAGGATGTCTTCAATAAAATCATTTATTTTGTAAATAAATAACTACAAAATTTTCAATTTGCCTTGATAAATATTTGGTAAATCCATAAATTATAGGACATACTTGAAATCAATGAGTTTTGAGTAAACCTAAAGTTAGCGATCAGTGAATAAATTAAAATAATACTGAAAGTGGGACTCAACTAATGCTAAAACAAATTATTCGGACCTAAAAATGGTCTTCAATTAATCAAATTGTTTTCAAAACGATTATTTTATAATGAATTGAGGGGTCATTTCCTTTGATTTAAATAAATTACTAAAACTTTTGATAAAAGTATTTAAATAAATTTGTTTGGAAAATATTAGAAGAAGTTTGAGGTCATCTCATGTCAAACAATTCAATTATTGAGTTAATGAAGCGAAAGATATTGAAATGCAGTGAAAAGTGGAAAGGGTTAAGAATAGTGTTCAATAATAAAGTGAAGCTTACCTGTCCCTGTGCTGAGTGAAGTAATTCATGTTTATCTAAATGATCTTTTTGTGCGAACGAAGCCTTACATTTGGAACAAACGAATGAGTTATCATTGTTTTGGTTTTGTCCAACCATTGCATCAGAAGAACGGGTAGAGGATGGGGATGGAGATGAGGCCATATTCGACTTTGAAGAGGGAACTACAACCGCGTGAATGCTTGTGATGTGTTCCTGAAGAGAAAGCGATGATCTCTGGCCTCGAAATATGCGTCCGCAGTGCGGACATCGCGCGTGAAGTATATTCAGAGGTGCAGTCGTTTCAACTATAAATCAGAGATACATATAATGGATGTCATTCATGTAATTCCACTTTTATTAAATATGAGCTAAAAATTTATGTCTAAACTCGAGTCGATTTTAGCTGAGAGTGGATTGAAATGAGACACAGATATGATATAAGTATAGGTATTCTGTAATGCAATTCCTTCTCTATAACTAATATGAATTGCAATGCAATGAATCGATGCAATACTCAATCCAAGTATACAACAAATTGCGGCGCTGTCTCTGAGGCCCCGGCGCCGCTATCTATCATCCGAGTTGTCAATGGAAAGGGACAGGGATGCGGTTCATACGAATATCTCAAGAGAATAACGTATGATTAAAAAAGAAAAGCCAAAAGATTTCTCATAACACACATAGAAATGACAGTCGAGTCAACCGTCACAACAGTCAAACTCTGTTTAAAATTTTACCAAATGATATGCACTAATATGTGCTTACTCAATTTACTCATTTTACTCATTTACTCGATATACTGTAAATAATTCCTAAATATTACTTCAATTTAATCCATTTATCTTTTGTTTGTGTTTTCTTTTCAATTAAATTATAAAGAATTTGTGTCAAAACCATTGATTCCAAAGAATAGTCCTTTTATTGATCACTATTTTGAATCTTTTATTGGATTCTAAAACAATTTATTTATTAGTATTAAAAACTTATTAATTAATTGTTTTATTTGAAAATTTCAAAATAATTTATTGATTTTTAGTTATCTTTTAATGTTTATAAAAAAGGTAAAATAAAAGGCAAAATTTGTGCAAGATAATTTAAATTTGGAGCACATCTTCACAAATGTTGATAAAGTTAAGGAACAGAACTAACCTCTGAAATATTGGCGAAATAACTTTAAAAAGGGAATAGACTTTCACTGATAGCATTAAAATTGAAGACTCGCTCTTAAGTTTATATATTTATTGACAATAAAATTATGGCAAAAATCATTAGATTTATTGAAAGTATTTGTAAAAAATCTGTTAAAAAAGTTTTATTTTTATGACATTAAATGAGAGTTAAGTAAATATTTTCCATAACTTCTATTATATTATCTGTAAAAATATATAAATATATTTTTGAAACTTTAGGGAAAAAATTCATAAAATTGTTTAAAGAATAGTTAGCCCACAATAAAAGAAGAAATAGTGATATAATGAAGTTCTGTCACAAACCGAAACTCGAATATTAGAGTTGAAGTGAGCGTTAGTTTCACTTTTAATTCAATGGTAGCGTAAAATCGGATTTGAACTCATCTAACGCTCAATATATACGAATGTATATAATGTATATAACATATATAAAAACAAGAGTTCACTAAATCGGTCGATAAAATATAGCCGTTTAATGCAGAAGTATTTTCCACGTAAGAGCACAGCTGGTTCTTATTGTGAATATAAGAGCGCTGCCACTTTCGGAGCAAAGCAGAGCACAGTCTGTCACCTTCATTGCCTTCATTGCCTTTCCATTCCTGAAGGCAACTGAAGGCAACTTTTATTACAAAGTGTATTGCATTGCGAGCATAGCTATGATCGGGTGAACGTCACCTTTGCTTTGATGAGATGCACATAACTAATAAAGGAAAACATAACTCCTGTCATAAAGATATCACATTTCAGCCATTTTATGACTGCTATTCTACCTTTTGATCGTAAAGTCGAGCTCTGGTTTGCTCTGCAGTTGAACCAAACATTTTGAAATTAGAGGACAAGAATCTGGTTGTGAGTCACTCAATATTAGGGTTCTGCCATCTCTGCCATCAATCAAATGCATCGCTCACTTTATATACTATTAGTATTGCATTAAAATTATATTACGTTTAGAATATTTGCAAAAAACAAACAAATGATTCGCATATTCTGTACTTCAAACTCATTTAAGTCTCAATTTTCAAAATCAAGTTATGTTGTGCTGACCGGACACACAACTATTACAACACAATTCTAATTAGAGTCGAAAATAATTACATTTCCATTGAATTTGTTGAACACATTTTAGACATTTTTCGATAATTTATTTTATTTTCAAAATTGAAGAAAAGTTATGAAAACTATGAAATAAAGTATAAGTGAGTCTTCACTTTAAGTGATGCCAGAGATGCCATTCTTTTAAATCAATGAATTAATTCGAAAAGTGAACCAAAAATATAAAATTTGAATTTGAATATAAAACTGAGAATACTTTTTGACTCATTAATCAAAAAGGTTTTTGCAAAGAGTTTGTAAGAGTTGGTTACAGTTATTGGACTTATGTAATGGCATTACAAGATATGTAAGGACTGTATGTATGGATGGATTCGCTTTTATTGAGTAAATTAGCATCGATTCAGATAAAGAAAAGTTGGAGGAAATAATAAATTTGAGTCCTTCTCGTAGTTTATATGAAAAGTTACTTTTATTCAGTCTTTTGAATAACATATCTTTTTTGACTGTCTGTGCTCTGACTCTCTGTGTCCCCAAAATGCAGAAATGAATGTGTAGTTGTAGTGTGAGTTAGCACTATATTGATGAGAGCCATCATAAATGTATGCAACGTTTGCTCTACTGTTGAGGCAAATGCTTTCACGAATGAGAGAACCTTTGATTTGACAGTTTTTTTTACAAAACTATTATATGAAATACAAGTCAGAGATATATTAGTCTTTGTGTTAATTTGAGCACAAATTTTGAAAATAATCGCAACAAAAATAAAATAAAAAACTTGAATCGCATTCCTAGGGGTCAAACCAGATATGCATTGGAATATTGCGGTGAAGCCTTTCAACCACATCATTGCAGGCAATGGTTGGCAAGAATTTTGTGCCAAATTCTTTGAAAAGTGAGTTTAATACTGGTTCTGGCAATAAGTGAGTGGTAGAGGAGAGCACAGCATCGATAGAAAATAGAGAATATCGGATCCGTATATTAATTAGAAAAGGCGGGCATCGGCCACATGTGCTGCTGACAGACACATATACTCTGCAAAAGTGACTTCAACTGACTTGCATTGTCTTAAATACACCGATAGTGCTGTGAATGCAGTGCTGTGCTATGTGTGACACACAGGCTATATGTGCTTATATGAATAATGGACATTTCATATCTGCAAAGGGGAGGTATCTCATTGTCAATGGCAGGTGCATTGACTGGAGCACTGACTGGAGCAGTGGGGCCACTATACGTGTTTGGAACTGGCAATTACCCTGGCAATTACCTGCATCAATGCGTTCAATTTAGTTCAAACAGCATTCAATGAATTAGGCTCTCATTGATCATTGAGTCAACTATTGTTCTACTTGTGCTGTTCTGCACAGTACTAGTAATTGAAGAGTACCTGCATTTGAATGCAACTCAAGTAATGTACGTCTGAACCGAATTGAATGCCTGTTAGTTAGTGAACACGAATCAGATCTAACTTTAATATATGGTATACATAAGAGCACATCATATGAGGAAACGTAAATCAATTGTAACCGGAGAACACATGTGGGCTATTATGACAGTGTGAGCGCTCAATGACGAAACCATTTGCAGCTCAAGTTTATAAGAGTTGCTATGGCTTTATTGCTTCAGCCATTTGCCAAGTGCTGGGAGGGACACACTATTTAGATGGTGTCACCTGAAACGGAAATTAAACACAACGACACCCAATCAAGTCATCTAAGATCACATCAACTCATTTATATGAATGTATTGAATGTAAACATCACTCAAACATTATATACCGATAGCACTGAATACACTGAACCCACTTATGCTTCTTTTGGTTATTCTTTTGCACAACATTTCAAAAAACAATTCATAGGAAAGGGTTCGATCTTTAATTCTTTATAACATTTTTTTCAGTATATTTACTGACACAAAGTTTTAACATAAAATTGTTGAGAACAAAGTAGTGAAATGGTTATTGAATAGCTAGTACCATTTAATTTAATGAGTGATTGGTAAAAGTTTAACAATTGGCTCAATATTACAAATGTTGTTCGCATAAGAAGACAACTAATAGACAAAAGAAATAATGTCTTCAATTAGTGATATTTCTAAGACTAACCGTAAGGACACAAATGACATAACCAACAAACCATTTGTGTCTTCTCTATAAAACTTATTATCAAAGGCTAGATTAGAGTTAGTTCACAAATTGAAAGACTCTTTTACTAATAATTGACTTATTATTACTAATAAATTAAAATAATTAAAATGTGATAAAAAACAAATTTTAACTTAAAGTTTGTAAAAATTCAAGTCTTAGTTCTTAACTTCAGATAACATAAAAGACTTAAACTTTTGTCTGAAAAGAAGTTTATAGAATTGAGGGATAGGTTAGGTTAAGGCCTTTTGTTGAGGGTTGGGAACAATTTACAGAAAAATATTTCATTAAAAGAATTAAATTATTTAAAAACTGAACGTAAAATAAAGTAAAGTTTAGAAACTAAATGAGTTAAGAAAAGTTAATCATTTTAAGAAAAGCAATGAAATTCTTAAATAAACAGCACTGGTATGTAATTGAAAGAGTGCTAGAATAGTGCAAGAGTAGTCTATTTATGTGATTCGTGGAGTGAAGGCTACCTCTCTCTCGTCAATAGTAATAGTTTGCTATTTGTCTAATGGCGCTCATCAGAGAGAGGGAGAGAGGGAGGGAGAGAGAGGGAGAGAGAGAGAGCCATCGATGCCATTAGGACGAAGACATTTGCTCAGAACTGAAACAAAGTGGTGATAGCGTACAGCACTTCTCCTATTATTTATAGGTGTTGTCATTAAAACTAAGGGAACTCCGAGTGAACGCCAATCAACTAAACGTTCGATTATTTCTTTTCATCAATTCTTGTGTTTCTCTTTTGATTGAGTTTTCATTTATCTGTTTTTTGTCAGCAAAATAACTGTCAGACAATTTAATATTAAAGAAAAGGAATGGATAGTCATTATTCAAAAGAGGGGAAAATGATATTATGAGCGTTTGCCAAATGAAACAATTTTATTCACTGAAATGACAGTCCGGGCGACGCCAAGACTAGAAAATTATAAGTTTTTATAAGAGATGCCAATACGCGCGTCATTGCCTTCACATTTCCATAAGTCAAGTATTCAATAAAATAATCAGAGTATAGAAGCCATGCATTAATTCTAATATATATTTATTCAGAAAATATATACTAATATATACTACTATAGCAACAGTGTTGGAGTGTTGGCCCGATTCAAGTTTTGTTGGCAAAACTTTGCATATATTCATATATACGGTTATAAATCATGACTAAGTCGTTGTTGACGGTGTGTGATAATTACCGAACTTATATATAAGCTCAGGGGTAATCACGCGGAAGCAATGAGAAAAGCGTTTTGCATCCATGCACAGCATCCAAGCACACTTTCTATTATATTATTCTATATTTATTGCAAACTCCATAATATATATAAATTCATTGTATTATAAACAGCTCTCAAGACATGTAATTAACGAGTTTTGCACAAAAAATATTATATGAAAATATGTTTAGGAAATATCTCGTTAACTCTACCGAATATAATGCGCTAAACAACGAATAATTTCATTAAGACTACTCTCTCTTTCCTCTCTTTCTCTCTCTGACTCTACCCGTCATGTCTTCAATTCTAATAATTATTAATAATAGTTACAAATTATATCATTTTTCAATTCAATGTCACTTATATTCTGCTAATGTTTTTAAAGCATTAAAATTAATAAACAATTAGTAAATACTTATAATCGATATATGTTTCACACATTTTCTCTTTAAATAAATGAATTTAAATAAAATGTTTTTAAACTTTTCGATGATTTGTGTTTCACTTTTAAATCAATAAAAATTGTTTCCAACAAAAATTCATTTGATTTTCCAATTGTTTGTCTTAATAAAGAAATTGATTCGAGTCAATGGCCAAGACGTTGACAGAAGTCAATGTAATTAGTTTTCAAAAGAGCGCTAACTTTTAATGACTTCAGAGAATTAAACCAAAGCTTTATATAACTGAAGTTAATAAGTATTACTTTTCTGTTTAAGTGTAAGTCATTTAAATTTTTCATTGATTTTTAGACCTTTTTTTAATAATAGAGAATATAAATGTGTTTTTCGCTAAAGTTTTCCATTAAATAATTTGATGTCAATTATAACAATAAAAGTAAATTAAATAAACCTGAATAATTTATCGCTACTGATAAGAGATTGTGCACCGAAACACTAATATCGATAGACATAAGAAGAGTCTCAATGGAGGCTCTCATGTATACATCGCAGCCTCACATTATATGTATTGTAATATGTGTTGAACTTAGAGTTAATATACGTTTAAATGTAATTCACAACTTTATGCCAATCAAATGGAAAATCAGTTCAATAAATCACGTATTTTGCAAATTAACTCAATTTTTGCCAAAAAAGATTGAGGGCAACCTTCGACTCAATTGGTTAGGCATACGAAAGAGTAAACAACACTTCGGAGCAAAAAAAGCAATAAATGTCTCTCTTATTATAACATTGAAGACATTTGAAGACAGATTTGAGGGTTAGATCTGTTCTAATATGTGTTCGAAAAATCTCTGATATTTGCCTTTTTTGAAAACATTATTCATAAAATGACACAAAAATAATCATTAAATTTGATGACTGAAAAAATGACAAATTGATTACTAACTTATTATTATAGATTAGCAATCAAGTTTTATGTACTAGGTGCAATTGTCAAGAATATGATTGCTGTAAACAAAGCGAAATGCCTAAAGTGAGCCTCAGGTGATTCAACAATTATTAGTCGACTCTTTAAATAGAAAATCGAGGATTTTATTAGTTTAATGTTAGTGACAAACACTGGCTTTCCTTCACTTTAATATAGATTTGTTGGAGAAGTGGTCCAGTTTTGGACCAATCATTTATTTTTTGTATATTTTTTAGTAAACATTGAATAAATGAAATTCAATTTCTTATTATTATTTTTGTGGAAAAAAGTTTGTTTAAAGTGAAGAAAATATTATTTTCCAAATCTATAGACATATAAACATATAAAGTGACGAAAGATTTGAGTAAAGTTTTAAAATAAAAAATATCTGAATTCAAGCGTTAAGAGAATTGAGAGCACATCAAAAGGTTGAGGTAAGGAATAGAAATTGGTTCATACAATTGGATGTGAACTCAAATCATTTGAGTTTGTGATTCAGATCACGTGTAGTGCACCTCAAAGACAGAAGAGGCCAGAGAAGAGCACAGAATGTATATACGATGTAATGCATAGAGAAGTGCAGTGCAAACGTAAAAATGCCTTTCGATCGGTCGGAGAAGTTTTAGGGGAAGCAATGGTGAAGTCTTAGGGATGTTTAATGTGATCCTGCAATAGAAGTGCGTTGAATGTGATGGAGGCTTAATTGTTCAATCAATAAATGGTGTAACCAGAGATGTGAGTCGTGCCGTTCTGTCGGAATGACTCCAAATGGATACCAATGGATAGGAATTGTTAGGAATTGCTAGGAATGGCCGCTTTCTGTCATCAGATGGCAAAATAGAAATACCTCTTACGTGCAATGAGTGTAAATGACTTAACCTGCATATCAACGCTCATACGGGTGTCGTTCTAATCATATACTAATACTAAGCATAGACTCAAACACACAATACAGTGAGTAAAGAGAGAGTGAAAAGAGTGGAAAGAGTAGAAAGAGTGGAAAGTGAGCCAATATTATAAAGGAAGCAAATCTCGTGAGGTTTAATGCCTCGAAATAAGGGCTTTATTATTACTCTTCAAATATACTGTACCTGACTTTGAGTCGAATTATTGCAAACAAACAGACAATGAAAGAGTGCCACAAATATTAGACAAAAGTTGGACCGAATGTTGGAATAGAATTTACTTTCAATATATTATATGTTGTGCTGGGGTTATGTCTGCATAAATCCGTCTTTTGCTGATCGAAGTCAGAGCCAATGCAACAAAAGTATTGGCGAGTATTGGGATTCTTATTTAATCCGATTGCTTTCCCCAACAGTATTGAGATAATAGTGAGTGTCTATAAATTTCCGCATAATATATATATATAGTAATACATAGACTGATATAAAGCCAATTCGAAAGTTATCTCTTATTTGAACGACTTTAGTGCAGCCTTTTTACTCCTGTAATGTTATTTCGTGTGCAATACAGCTATTTTAGTGGTGAAACTGATACTTTTGAGGGCACACAATGCCTGAGTGGCAAAGCTATTGCACGTTTGAAGCCGACAAGTTTGAAGTCTTGCAAACACTATCAATAGTAAAGCATTAGTTCTATCAAATCATTTGGAATTCGAGTGAAGCACACGTTATGTAGGATTACTGAAATACTGACTCACAGACGACGACACCGAATGATTGGTTGGCCAAACACTCACAATAATGGCTGTCTTTACCTTGTTTTTGGTACAATAGTCAATAGCATTGCATTACTGCTTTTGCTTGAGTTGCAAAACTTAGTCAGAATGCAATATGAGTGCACCAAACGAGACATTCAATGCTTTCATCGCTTATATAATAGATAAACAAAGCAAATACCATACACTCATATTTCAGTATATATTAACCCAAGTCTGTTATGTTGTGCTACCATTCAAAGAGGTATAGAAAAAGCTTTACTTAATTATTGCTTTTCAATTATAAAAGAGCAAATGAAAATGTAATTTATCCAACAAACCATTATAATAGATAGTGAATACTGAATGAATGCACTGCAAAACTCTCCCATAGACTCAATACAGTGATATTCTCTTCTAAAGTGCCATACTTTCCATTCAACCCTAACGGCTATAACTTGTGTTCATTGCTCTACTCTAATACAGGGGTGTATTGGATGCGGACAATTCATGTACTAATAAACACACTTTTGATTCAACTCTTTTCATATATGAAACAAATAAACCAAAACTTCTTTTAAGGGATAGAATTTCAGATTAATTTAATACGAATGACTTTAACTCTAATCTTAAGCCATATAAGTAGAGAACCCCCGAACACAACCGTTTGCATCTCTGGTCCACTATTTTCCATTCCTTTCTATTATAGAGAATAGAGTTCAGTAATAATGGCGTTCATATACAGCGACTGCAATGAGAGCACACTTTTAATCAGTTTGGGTGACAATAAATATTCTGCAACTTATCAGTGAACGAATGCGCGAATAACTTAAGCTATTTTAACCGGTTTTAAATTAATGACTGCCGCCGGTGTTCTCTTCGTTAATTAGTCCGATCCCTATTGTCTGGTAGTGTTTAGGACAGAAACTCTATAATAAATGACAAATGAAATTTTACTCCATTCCAATGGAGTCATGAATCTCTTCTAATTAATTAATTTTTAGACATAATTTAAACTTTTTTTTACTTTAAGTGAAAGTAATTTCATATCGAATTGAATCGATTTGATTGCATTTAGCAAAAGTAGAGCTAATAATAATAAAAGTTATATTATTAGCGCTAAATTCAATGATTATCAGAGGTAGAGCTCAACTGATTGAAGATAAGCTTCTTTTTGGAGATCATTTGAACATTGATTTTGAAAAGAGAGAAGAATTAGATTCAGTTAACAATAATAGAAGTGATGTACAGAACTCTAATAATTTATGAAATAACTTAATGTCGCATAAAAAGTATTAGATATAAGGCCCGGGAGAGGCCCGGGAGGTATACATTAATTAAGCAGATATTAAAACTTTTTAATCGTGTTTTAGGCGATGGCAGTATTGCAGGTCTTTATGTGTTTTATGGCAAACAATATTCGAGGCGAAGCTGAGTCTTGTGGTGAAGGCAGTCGTGAGATACCGCCCGCGGCTTTGGCTTTGATACAAAACAGAACCGATTCATAGAGTCATAGACTGCCACTCATTATCTCTAAATAAAGTTATGATTATGAGACGCATAATGTATGTGATCCGTACCCTTTTGCTATGAAACCACAAAAATAGTGCAGAAATTACTGACACTAATCTCCAAAACATGGGTTCACTAATATAGATATGGCTTTTAGGTTGGCTTACATTCACTTACATTAGCGATATGTAAGTGAAACAACGCTAACGAGCAGTCCTTCATTTCATAAGAATTATTACCTTTTGGCCAAATAAGTAATGATAACATTTTAGAAGAAACCATTGAAGCCCTGCTTTGTCTGCAAATTAATTAAATTTGCTTTAATGTTGAGCACAACTTCAATGCAAAGACATTCAATCTTTTTAAATAAAACTAAATATACCAGAACTAACACTGAGCTAAGAGTGAGCCAACACATCACAACTATGAGACCACAACGTCTATCATACGACGAACGCTACTGTTTGGGGATTTCTATGAGTTATTGACTCTATTTTGACCAAAAAGTAAAAATGAAACACAAAATGGGCACAAATGTAATTTACTTCAACTTAATTAAGCTCTGACTTAGAGCTCACTCATCAAATGAATGGCAAACCTGATCGGATCACTTATGGACACAGAATGAAGCAAATAGGACAGCATTTCATTTAACTCAAAACTAATTTTATATACATTTGACTCAATAAACAATTAATGACTTTTTTTCTAAGGATTCGGGACTTTTGAAACATTGATTTTCTCTAATTTATATTCATTTATATGAAACAATTTATGGAGAACTCCTTCTCATGTGAACACAACAGAAAGAGAACATAACACTCCTAACCTAACAATAGTGTATATGAAATGAAAGAAATGTTGAATTATTTCCCTGAAAGGACACATCCTTGCAATCCATGCAATCCTTTACTGGCAATGAGAGCAATGAAAGGAATCAAAAGTAAACAATATCTTATTGGCATCACATCATGTCATCTAACAGACGAGTTAATTCCGTGCACTCATCTAAATGTATTGCTTTCCTACGAATATCTGTCCTTTCCTTTCACTGGCAGTCAAGTAATAACGGCTTTGAATTGAGTTCACTCGAAAAGCAATGTTCAGTAGAAATGGCAGAACAGGAGTAGAACTGTTCATCATGTGCTCAATACAAGTGACTCGAAAGCATAGATCGCTTACTTTGGCCATCCATTGGCGCCACTCAGACGCTAAGGTTTTTCCCTTTTATAGACACTAAACTAAAGCTAATAATAAAAGTTAAGCAAAAATACAAAAATATTTTTTATTTGAAATTATAACTAATAGTGAAACCAAAATACTATTACTAATAGTAATATCTCTCATGAAATGGATGTTACCATCGAGTCATCAGTTTATAAGAATGTTAGGCATCAAGTGTTATGTCTTATCTCTTATACCAGAATTGCAACAACAGGTCTCTGATTAAACTATTGCCTCACGACTACAACTGACGCCAAAATATCGACTTATATATCGGGAAGAGAGTGAGTGAGTGAGTGAGTGGAGAGAGAGAGAGAGAGAGAGAGAGAGAGAGAGAGAGAGAGAGAGAGAGAGAGAGAG
>JAQFZM010000722.1:0-26292 GCA_034695785.1 Galumna obvia
TATTTATTGAAGTTACATTTATTTAATAAAAAAAATTAATAATTATAATTCGTCTTCATTTTCAGATTCTTCTTGTGCTTTGCTCTCGAAATATTGGGTTAAATTTCTGAAGTTTAACAAATAATTTGATACACTTCAACCCAACCATTGAACATGGGTTGAACATAACCCAAAAACCACATAATTGATGTAATATGTGAGCACATTCCAACAATACGACAAGCAGAGTTGCATTTGCAGAAATTACGTTTAATTGATTCGTAACCATTTGAATTTGATTGGTATTCAATATAAACGTTGTAATTTTGCTTGTTTTCTGTTGAGATTGGATTTTGACACGAATTAATTTAACATCGGTCTTGTAATCAAGATCAGAACAGACCTCTATTTCATAAGTGCCAATCGTATTAGAATTAATGTTTTCGAGCACATAAGATTTGCACCGCTTGATTTGATATGAACCAAGTGTCAAATTATATATATCTTAATGATTAATTTCGGAAAATCTTGAATACTATTGTGGTCGAATTTTTTCCAAATAAGTATTTTTTATCCATTTTAAAAGCGTTTCCCTTTAAAATTCATTCAGAATTAAGCCTTAATTGGAATTGTGAATAATATTTAATAAAATAAATATTCTTTTTTATGTATTTTTCAACCATAAAAATATTAATTAATGATAAATAAATATTCAAGTTTTCAAATTAAATCAATTGTCTTTTTTATTTGAATAATATTTTAATATTTTTCATTTATTCTGAGTAAAACTCTTTGAAAATTATGATAAACAATTTTATATTTAATAAAAATCACTGTATTTTGAAAACTTGTACCCTGATGGTAGTCGAGTGTTATATCATTGCATAGGTATCAAAAGGCGCATCAACATATATAAAGTGCTTGAAGTTGTTGGCAATTTTAAGTGAGGTAAATAACATTATGCCCTAAAATATTAGATTTTGTCTTAAAAGTTGGCCAATAATTGTTTTCCATTCTATTCACATTATTTTATATGATGTAAGAATAAACGCAATTGAAAATAATAATTTTCATAATAAAAAAAATTTAAAATTTATTTGACCTACATCTTCTATACGAATGCGAGAAGCAAAACTTCCTTTCACTATAAACTGTCTTATGGTGAGCTGAATCTATGATGAGAATTTCAGATTTTTAAAATTGGTGGGCGGGGTATAATTAATATTCCAAAGT
The DNA here is from genome assembly GCA_034695785.1 of Galumna obvia. Lineage (NCBI taxonomy): Eukaryota > Metazoa > Arthropoda > Arachnida > Sarcoptiformes > Galumnidae > Galumna > Galumna obvia. The sequence goes on from JAQFZM010000722.1 coordinate 1,213, forward strand.
TTGATTTTTCCCCATAGACCTAATGGATAAGGATTTCACTTAATCTACATTTATAAAAATTCTACCGCATCGATTTTCAAAAGTAAATACAGGTTATGTGGGGGCAATGAATACCTATAAAATCCGCATGAAAAAACCTCGTACCCAATCACAATGGTAACTGGCGGGTTCTCCTTTTGTAGAATTTTTCTTAAACTAACCAGGTTTATTTTAATATATTAATTCAAGGAATCAAAAAGTAATATATTTTCTTTAATTTAATTTATCTATCAATTAATATTAGTCTTGATAAAGATTTTGAAACTATCCATTTTTTTTCTTTGATAAAATAATTAATAAATTAGAAATTTTTCACGAATAGAATAATATTCATGGTAAATCTTTTGATAAAACTCTTTGTAAAGTTCACTGGTTTAGTTTTTTTGTAATTATGAGTGATTTCATTGATATGTAAATTATATGAAATATTCCTTAAAATTGTTCTTTTTGTCAAAACTATTCTCTGATGGGTTTTGGTATTAGTTTTTATTAAATAACTGTTTAATAATTATTATTCCGATTTCATATCCATTATATTAATGAATAGCAATAGTTTTCTCCTTATTATTACAATAACTCATTGATTATATTCACTGATTTAATATCTATTTATTCGTTTAAGAATCAAAGCCTCGATATATACGATGTCTGTAATAATATGTTATTCACATCCATTTCAGCACAATATCAGATCTGATGATATTCTTCTTCTTGGGAACGACTCTATTTAATGGAACCACTCTCTACTGGAATACAGCGTTCGCTCTCTTTTCTCTCATATTTTGTTTGGTTTATCGTTTCATTAGTAAGTTTTGAATAAATAGTTATTTTATTTAATAATATATTTAATAATATTTTAATTAATTAGAAAAATAGCATTTTATTAGTCTCTTATAGAAAATGAGATCAAAAATTATTTGAATTAATAGTAATTATATCTCATTATAAAGTAATTGCTATCAAATCACTTAAGTATTTAATCTATCAAAAATGAAAAATAGGCAAAAGTTATATAATAGTATCATTTCCTTATAAATAATTGATTAATTAATTGAATAAATTATATCATGGTCAATTTATTCACTTATATTTGGGTAAAATTCTCAGTATTTTCGATGAGTTAACAAAATGTTTGATTTATTTCATATGAATTCAATTGATTTTCTTTATGTTTATGTTTAGGTGTATTTGTGCTGACATTTATTCTGAACAATTTGTTTCAAAGAGTTCCTGCCATCAAATTCGAAGAACAAATATTAATGGTATTCATTTCATTGAAATTCTATGATTGAGTGCTTTATATAAGCTTTTGTCGAATGAGTCCTTCATTTGGGAGTCAGTCCTTCGGGCGAATACTCCGTCAGAATTATGGATCTAAACATTCCAGACTCAGTCGGGAATTGGAACACAACTTCTCGTATTTTCAATGATCAAGATCAATTTAAAATAAAAGCATAAAGAAATAATAAACAAGCTAAAATGCAACTAGCAAATTACATGAATTTTAAATTTCTATTTGAATCTTGTTTAAAATTCTGAACAAAAAAATGTTTTACTTTTAGCAATAGAGTGACCAAATCTCTAGTTAAAACCTGAATGTTCCTTGTTTAAATAATTCAATTCATTACCTGATTTAAAGTTGAAGAACAATAAGTTTCGTATTTTTTTATTAGATTAGAAAATAAGGAAAGAAAATATGCTGGCGTATCATTTTATCTTCTCTATTCTATTACTTTTAAAAACATTTTTATTTTGTAATTAAATGAATGTCTTATAACTTGCACAAATTCTTTACACATTGAATTATATATAAAATAGTTTTGTCGATTCGAAAAAAATAGCAAAAAGTACGTATAAAATCAAAAAACATTTCCAAGAAGCTTATAATAAGAAAGAGTGCTCAAGCAAATATATTTAATTAAAACTAATGATATAAGTTTAGTCATCTCTTGGAATTGTTATTCTTGTAAATTCAGAAGAAATGGTAAATTTGTCGGTTACTCTACTTTACAATCCATTAATTGATAGACAAATGAATGAAAGACTAAAAATAATTTTTCATTTTTGGTCACATCTTTTAAATATAAAAACATTATAAGAGTAATGGACTCTCATTTATATAAATAAACATTAATTAACTATAATTTCTACACATTTATAACGAAATCGATATTAATCTAATTTTTAGGCCTACGGAGGGTTGAGAGGAGCCGTCGCTTTTGCTCTGATTGAAGTTCTCAATGAAAACCAACATTTTCAAAGATTTCCTCTTTTAAAAACAACTACATTATTCATAATCTTGTTCACAGTTTTTATCTTGGTAAATATCTTTACTCAAAACTTATAAATTTTTAAAATTAATTTCGAGTTCAGTATTTTCTATCAAAAATAAGTGACAGCTTTAGCTCCGGGTCTTATCAAATGCATAACAAAAATTGATATAATATATGGAAAATTGACGGCTCTTTCATTCAAACAGAAATAGTAAACAACACTTTCACTGACTTTCATATGTTATTCATAAGAATTGACTTCTCTTTCATTTTCTTAAACTTATGTTAGTCTTGAGAGTATATTTTGAGTTATATTTAACTTTAACTTTAGCTTGCTCATTTGACATTTTATCCATTATCATCCTTTTAAGTCATTACAGTTAATTTCTTAAAACTTTTAAGACTTAATTATCAATTATAGGCATATTGATGCAAGGTTATTTAAAGATTTATAAATTAAAAGTTAGTTTAAATATATTGAGTAAAATATAAAAAAAAGAATTAAAATTTTCATAAAAATGAATAATAATTCAAACAATAAAAGATTTAAATGAATTCATTACAAATTGTAAATCAAAATATCACAAAAAAATAAAAATAAACACTTTATAGAATAGTATTAGAAGTTTAGAAAACCTAATAAAATCAACTTAACTAGATAAAACTTAATTTACAAAATTTAATTAATGATTTAATTAAGTGCTTTTAATTTAAAGGGAAGTACAACAAAACCTTTACTCAAATATCTTCGGATCCGAAGGGAAGTTGAAGAAGAGGCCAAACTCTTTCATTTGATTAATTCAAAAGTAAACACATTTTTATCAAATATTTAAGTTTTCGTTCGTTTTATAATTCAATTATTGTTTGAGCAGTTTATAGAAGATTTGGTACTAGGTGTTTCTGATATTACAGGTTAGTTTTACTTTCACAGCGAGAACTTAATCAAAATATTACCAATACTTCAGATTCAGAAATTCTGATAATTTCTAATCAAATGACCATGAACACTTTTCTTCATTTGTCAATAATTTGATTGAGTTCTCAAAATATTAATATTATTTTTATACAATTTTTTTATTCAAATAAGAGTTAAACTCAAAATATTCTAATTTTTAAATCATATATATTTTATTTAGAAATATATATACCTTAATAAATACCTTAATAAAAATGTTTTTTTTAAGAATTTGTAAATTATAAACTATTTTATGTAAACAATAATATAAAGCTGAAATGTGCTTGGTTAACTCTTATTTAAAAGCAAGTTTAAAATTTTTAATTTGTATTTATTTATAAAAAACATTTATTCTTAATAGGAGTCCATACATTCAACCACTTTTGGACTGTAAATATTGATATCTTTTAAGATTTACTCAATTTATTGACTTCGGGTTCGTTACCTTTTTTAACACAAGTTTTTTACAGCAAAAACTGATTAAACTAAACGAGAAATATTTGAAAAAATATTTGACTCTTGGAAAAAACGAACAAAATATTGAAAGTATTCTTCAAAAAGTAATCTTTGAGTGAGTTTTCGGTTATCTCTTCGAGAATTTCATTTTTCACTGAATTTAGAGACACATTAAAAGCAATACTCCCTCTAAACGCACAGACATTCTCTAAATTATTGATTTTTTCTAATACTTTCGACAATTTATGAGTTAAATACTTTGTGTCTGAATTAATTCGAACTCTTTATTGAATTTGCAATTATAGTGAGGAAATGGAGAAAATGTTTGGTACGAACGACAAACACGTAGAAGAGAGCCATCAAAATAAAGAGGACAGCAATAAGTCAGTCATATCAACACATTTAATAACTTTAATTTATTAACGAAACTATTTTAGCAATAATTTGTCGAAAACCAACAAAAAGAACAGCATTTCTAACAATTCAAAGATAAATATCGACTCTGAAGATGAGGAGAGCGATAACGAACAGCACAAAAACAGACCCATGTCTGAACTTTTCAATAAATTGTATAATCGATTGTCTCAATTCAAGTTACTTAAGAAATGGTTGAAAACCCAAACTGACAGCAAAACAGAAAAATTGAAACAAAAGACAAGAAAAATGAGTATTTTATTGCAAAATGCATTCGAAGAGAATTCCTTAAATCAAGTGATTATTAATACATTTATTCAAATAAAATATAATAAATGATTTTTATTTCAATTGACAGACAATTCTTAGGAATAGCGTTACTAAACAACAGATAATAGAGAGAAGATTTAAAGCAAATATTAAACTTCAAAGAACTCCTTCCAAGACATCAATCGGTTCTAATTCCCTGAGTTCTCGTCCAATGAGTACAAAACGACTTAACGCACAACTCATTAACGCCACTAAAACTAATGATTTAAAAATGAGGCGAATGTCACTCATTTCTAATATTTCTAATATCGATGTAATGGAAGAAAGTGTTCAAAGCATTAAAAAGAAATTTTAATCAATAGTTTAATATCAAACATTCATATACTTTATATTACAGTTGGGCTCTGATTTTAATCACATCAACTGATTATTATTTTCTAAATTGTTTAGTGATGACTATTGAGGTAAGTGTTTAACACTACAAAACACATATATTGAAGATGTCTGTCCTCTCAACACATCAATGATTGATCTAAATAAGAATAAAGAGTTTAATCAAAGGTCGGGGTCCGACTGTATTTGTTTGATTGATTTTGAATCTGTGAAAGTGTGAACTTAACTCAAATTATTAATGTTTTGTGAGAACAGCTTTTTTTGTTTCTCTATAAAAGTATTGATTGATTTCTTGGTCTTTTAAATTATAAGAAAGAGAACTTAAAATGTAATTGAAATGAGTTAGAAAGTGATCTAGATTATTTTTATATGGGTGTAGTCGGCGCTGGAATTTTAAAAATTACTTTATTTTCAAATTGAAAATAAAAACGTTTTGCAAACCATTAGTAGTGATCGATATCTTAAACTGAAGAAAGTGATGGATTGTTTCGATCGAGTCATTAGGTTTTGAATAATTTGAAGCAATCATTAATCTTCACAATATTGTAGTAATATTTCAAAAGAGAGGCTCATAAGTGGCTCACAAGTAGTCCTCCCGTTCTCTACTTATTTATAATTCAAAAGAGATTTTCAATAATTTCCAGACTTTTTTGACTCTCAGTCAACACTAACCCTAAGACTAAAACATTAAATTGACTTAAAGGTAAAAAATGATAATTTCAGTTCAATTAATATTCTATGCCTTCCGGTGGCCATCACTGGTAGTCTGAGCTCTCCCTCTGAATAGATTGCTATTTATAATCAGACATTTTGAAAATGGGTTCTCATTTGAGGCTCATTTTTGTAGCGCTGACGAACTCATTCGCCATTAGTTTATTTAAGGACTAAAAATCTAAAATCAGTGAATATTTTGTTAATAAATTAACTAAACTTTTATTTTTCACAAAAGGTTTGAAAAGAGGGGCAAAAATCTGTAAGAAATGCGAACATTATATATGTGTTAACTCTCTTCACATCCATTTGTTTTGAATCGTTTGTAAAAAATATTTAAAAAACTGTATATAAAATCGTTGTTTTGCTTTCGGGAAGTATTCACTCAAAGATGACCGACTCTTCTGGAAGTGGACTCAAAGCAAAGATCGTTACAACAACTAAAACAGACAAAAAAAGAGTGGAGAAGACGTTTGCCATCGATGTAGCCAATGATGAAACAAAAGGTGGATCTCATTTGAATTCTTTGCGGAGTTGTATCAATAGATTGGAGACACAACTCAACCAATATTTAACAAATATTATAGACGAGAATGAGAGCGGTTCCAGTGCTGTATCGGACGCCATCGCTAATGCAGAGTCGGTGTCCGCTCAAACCAATCCTTTCTCCACATCTTCTCATTCATATAAAGACAAGAAGTCATCGAAGAATGCCTTCACTGACGATGACTTCAATGAAAGTCAACGACAATCGTATGAACCCAAACACAAAAAGTGCAAAAAATGACTTAAATTTTATTATAATTTCTTTTGTAAAATATTATTATTGACTTAAATTTGGCGCCAAATCGACGAATGTTTGGTTTTGAAGGGCTTTCCAGCAAACAATCGGTTTATCACTAAATCAATAAATTCTTTGCAAACAAACATTCATTTCATTAAAATATAATTCAATTATTTGTTATTCGAATAAAATTTATGTAAAATAATGTCTAAAAATAATAATAACGACAAAAGTTGTGATAAACGTCTGCAAAGAATGAAAGAAACGGTTAAGTCTTTCCCAGACTTTCCCAAAAAAGGCATTTTGTTTCGGTATTTATCACATGTTTTCGGTTTTTATTTTCAATTTTTTTAATTAAAATCACTTAATATATATATAATTACTATTTTAATTGAAAGTTAATGGAACCAATTTTTTCAAGTTTAAACTTTTATGTAACGACTTATTAATAAATTGAAAATAACTGATTTTAATTGTGATCTTGATCACATTTGTCAACTATTAATCGTTATTATCTTTAATATTAATTGATTTTGTTTTCAGAGATATATTTCCAGTCCTTCGAAATCCTGAAGTCTTCAAAGATATGATCGATATTATGGTTGAAGAGATTAATACAATACAACCCAAAACCGAAGCCATCGTAGGTTTAGACGCCAGAGGTTTCCTTTTCGGACCAATTATTGCCTTAAATTTAAAACTGCCGTTCATTCCGGTCCGTAAATCGGGAAAGTTGCCTGGTAATGTTAAAAAGGTGGAGTATTCCCTCGAATATGGAAAGAGTTCACTCGAAATACAGACCGATTCCATTACTAATGGCCTGAAGTGCGTTATTGTCGACGATTTGTTGGCCACCGGCGGCTCTATTAAAGCCAGTGTTGATTTGGTTCAGTCCTGTGGCGGACATGTCATCAAATGTCTGGTAGTTATGGAATTGAAAGGACTTAACGGTCGGTCAACCATTCCTGTGCCCATCTATTCGATGATTGAATATTGAATTTATTTATTATTGATATTAATTTTATTTACCAAAAATTTAAAACCAAATTATTTTTAGTATTTATGAGTTTATACTCATTTTAAACGAATTATTTTTAAGATTAAAACCGATAAAATGGTTTATTTTTATAACAAATTATTATCCGATGAATGAAATTATAGTTTTTTGATAAAATGAGAGATTAATTAAATTTTACACATTTTTTTACTTTTAATTCTATAATTTAATATAAAATGAGTGACAAATAGAAGAATCACTTCTGAAAACAACTTTTTAAGTTTTATACTAATTAAATGAATTTTAGCAAAGACTGGGATCTTCATATGGGTTCTGACCCCCGCGAAGGGCCAAAACCAGGTGAAGAACTGAACCTCCGGTCACTTTATAATCGGCGGCCGTTTTGTCGTCATTCCTGTCGTTAATAAAAAGTCAACATTTGATCAAAAAATAACAAAAGACTAACATTTGTTTTCCAGAAAAGATTAATCTCTGCTGTGCCGGTGGTATTCCCTCCTTCTCTTCGACCCTTTCCTTAATCCTTTCGACTTTATCTGTGGGTTCGATATCGATCTCAATCTGTAATTTTAAACAAAAACATTAATTAACGAACATTTTTGAAATAATCATTGAAATCAATACCTCTTTTCCGGTCAGAGTCTATATTAGGGATAAACAAATCAATTAAAATGAGAAACAAATAATAATTGAGTCATAAAAAAGTGATTTTAAAGACAATTTTGACGACTCATTGAAGTGATTTCATTGGAAAACAATAGAAACAATACATACCTTCACTTTTATTAACATTTTGTCACAAAACTATATATTAATTATAAAATATATTAAAAACAATTTATTTAAGACCAAATCAGTTAAATGAGAATAAATGAAATTCGCTTAAAATCAAATGAAAACAATTAAAGTATTGTTTGGCCGACAATTCAATGAGTTTTGTGACTGAAGTTTACTAAAAACCGGTGACGAAGTGTCTGCGCATGACTTCAAAAATATGGATGACTTCAATGCCAGTGAAAGCGCCCAATAGTTGGCATTAAGTCGAGTGCTTTCAACAGACAAACCCATTATAAAAGTGACCATAAGTTTAACTAAACTATTCATTAGTTTTGATTCTTATTTATTTGTGTCCATAAGTTAGTGTTTGTGTCAACTATTTGTCATTTATTTGATTCAAATTCAAATGACACTAAAAATGTGGAAATTGTTTGGTTTATAAGTTTAGTTTGAATCTGTTGTTTGTTGTCGTGCTCTGGGTGTTACCCGAGGCGACGGGTGTGGGCTCTCCGTTGCGCACCCCTTCCATTACATCGGAGCAATACTATGGCCACTATTAGGCCTACCGTTTGGTTTGTTTTACTTTATTTTATTTGAATTATATTATTTAAACTTTAATATAAAAGTTTTGAACTCTTTATGAAACCATTTTTCGTGTCTTACGTTAAGTAAAGTCTAATAACTGGATGTCAGAGATATTGAAGTAAACCTGTGTTTCGATAACCGCATTGATATGTACTCTAAGAGCAGGTGTTTCGCCGCTCAATACCACACAAATACCATACATATCAGTGCTATTCATTGAGTCGTGATATAACTATTTAACTATTATTTAACTTAACTATCATTGTTTTGTTGGGCGAAAGTACTGACCCTATCCTTGACCTGAACTTAATTGGCAGCAGATGTGTATCCGTTGTCCACATTCTTCCAATACCTTTGTTTTGTATTAATTTCTTGTCTTTTTCTACATTTTTGGGATTTTTTGTTGTTTTGTTTAAAAATTATTTATTAAAGTTTGAGCCAAAGTTTTTCCTCAGAAAAAGCAATATTTAATTCATTTGATTCGTTAGTATTTAGTATTCATTTACATTACTTTTCAATGACTTTAACTTTTTTATAGTGAGTTTATACTAAGTTTTCCACATTTTGTTTCTACGATTCGTTTCGTTTGAATCATTCCTGAAATATGTTTTCAAATAAAATCCATATTAATATCAACTCTTAGTTCAGTCCTTAATATTTGTATTGGATTTCATTATTCGTCGCTTTTATTTTGTTGTCATTTCTATGAATACATCTGTGAAATGGCTTTTCAAACGTATTCCTGTTTTCAAGTCAAGGGTTGGGTCATTGAATTGAGAACCACTTAATTATTAATTATTAAACCATTACTACTGGTATTTAATTCTTCCCAACTATGGGATAGTCTCCAACTCTGAATATAAAAGAACTTATTTTTCTGATTCTCAAATGAATTCGTGTCTCATCTTATTATTGAATAAACATTTAATGTTTTTATTTTATTTTAAGAAAAACTGAGAAATTCATTAAATTAGATTAGTTTTGCCATTTATTTCCGGATTTATTCGGTCCTCAAATAATTTATTTTTCGGTGAATTTATTAAAATTTTGATTTCATTTTTTTAAATATTTAATTCTGGTTTTATCTCATGTTTTGAAAGAACACGAATTATATATATTTTTGTTATATTTTGAGCTGAATTTTTGAGTGGAATTTAGTCATTCCTTTCATTTGAAAAATATTTAAATCTCTTTTCCTTAATTTAGTTTTGGTTTTGTCTTAAACTTTACTCGCCTTTTGAATAATCGTATTTTGTTTTATTTCAATAAATTCATGTAAACTTCATTTTTATTTTTAAATAATGATTTAAAATGACATTGCTCATTTATTTCTCATATATTATTCGAATATATAAACAAAATTGTTTTTCTGGACATCTATTAAAAATTCAAAAAAAAACTTTTAGGGATAATGTATTCATACATACAATGATTAATATCTGTAGTGATAACAGAATTTTTAATTAATAGATTAGTTTATAATTATTCAGTAAATGTGATGCTTTACAATAAGAGAGGTATGTTTTCTTATATAAGACTCGTAACGCCAACTCATTATAAATTCCAGTGAAGCCGAATATAATTCAATTTTTTGATGTCATGAAATAGTTTGAGCATGGTTGCCTTGGTTTATCACTCGGGGCACTTTTTTCTTCCATGCGATTAGCAGTCAATTTAATCGAAACCTTTTGTTATACCGAATAAATTTTTAAACTAAAAAAAATATTCGGTTCTATAAATCGTTATTCAATCGGAAGAGTCTTAGTCTGAGCTCTTGTTTTACGTGATTTCAGAATTGATTTATTTTAAGTAATAACTCATAATTCAAAGTTTGGATCCGTTTAAATGAATTTAAAGGTTTTCTTAATATTTATGAATTTAATCGTATTATATAAAAGTATTTGAATAATTACTGATGGAATTTGTCTGTCGATTACTCGTTGAGAAATTGGATAATTTGCACCTTGCACACAACACACACGCAGCGCAAACAACACTCATCCCTTGAGTTATTCCATTAAAGATTTTGTAACAGATTTGCTGAAAATATATCTCTAAATCTATTTTATAATTATATATTAGATTTGAATAAATTTTAATCTTAAGATACAATTCTTTAAAGTTTTTCAGTGAAATAAGTATTGAAATGAGTTAGTATTGAATGGTTAGTGTCTTCAATCTCTCAAATAATAGTAATTTTAGTCCTAATATCTAATGTCGTGCACTTCTAGTCATCGTTTTCTCCGTTCAATAGTTAAATCGTAATTGAGTTTGAATTTCGTTGAATTTCTATTATTATTTGTGTCTTCAGACACGACTCACAGCAGTTCAGACGAACTAAGCTTTCATTTCAGACATTAATATTTCAATTTATGTAAAATTGTTGTTACTTTGATTTAATGTATTTTGAAATTTTAATTACTTTATTTTCATTACTATTTCATAATTAACTTCGAATTCGGGTGAGTTTTTCCATTCCTTTCCACAAACATTCAGTGATTTTTTTGGTTAATTTTTGTTAATATCATAAATAGAAAATTTTTGATTTAAATTCATTGAAATGAATTGAATTGTCTTAAGTGAAAGAGGAGTTGGATTGGGATGTATTGCCATAATTTTCAATTATAATTCGCATAAGACTTGTCTTAACTTTTTTTTTAGTGATTCGCCAAAACTTAGAGCTCAGCCTTAAAGTGTCTAAAAGTGTTCAGTTTGTTATATGACAGCTCACAAATTGAATGTTTCCTTCAGTTTTCTTGAGTTAAATGCAATTTAATTACTCAACAGTTATTGAGAACTAAACGAATGACTGTTTTGATGGCTTCCAAACTGTCGAATCCAATGGTTGAGAGGACACAAACCTCTGACTTTGCTTTTGATATAGATTTTGTTTACACACTATTAACAGTTCAATCATTTAAATGTTATACAGAATTTGTTTTTGTCGGTTCCTTTTGTTTATCATTTGTATTGTATTCTTGACTTTTGAAGAATTTGTTAATTTGGACCCAAAATAAACTTATTGTTAAATAAACGAATTTATTGTATTTTTACCCAAATATTTATCAATAAAAATATCTGTCATTTCTAATGATAAGTAAATTAATGCCTTTCCTCTTCTTTTTGTCCAATTTGTGGGAAACATCTTTTTTATCAATTTGTTTGTGATTTGTCTGATTATATCAATGAATGGCATAATATTTCATTCATGGGTTGCAGTGAAAGACATTCCACTCTTTCATACAATATTTTTTCGCAATTATTGCATCGATTTTAATAATTTTCAATACTTTTTGTTTGAGAATATAATTAAATAGTTTTATGTTTGAATGAAAAACTGGTTGACAACTGAGAACACAATAGAAGGCTTTATCTTTTCTCTACTCTTCACTTCGTCTCTTATTTTAGCCAAACGTCGGGAGACAAGAGTTCTTCTTTAGTGTCTGTTCTTTATATTGACGGATGATTTAGTGAGGAATAGACCAAAAAGTCATTACACGGACTCCAATCAAAGTTCAAATGAAGAGGAGTTTAAGTTTAATTGCGAACACGATTTTGCTTTTAATGAGTGCACAGGACTTAACAGGAATGTGAAGTTTCAGACAAAATTCAATACTAATTATTGTAAAATTTGATGTAAACAAGTTTTTTAATTTTTATTCATATTTTGTTTTCTTAATTTAGTTGAAAAAAATATGAATTCGTGGCCCAAAGATCTTAATTCGAGGATAAATTAATTCTAATGTTTTAACTCTTATATGACTGAAAGTAACTTAAGTTTTTCCAAACACAAAAGTTGATGACTTCGGCAAAGGCTCACAATTTAATGAATTGATATTTAAATTATAAATTATTTATATTTGGATTTTGTTTTGAATATTTTAGTTTAAAAGCCTATAATTAAGAAGTGATGTATCGTTTGTATGATTTCTATGATTTTTGAACCTTTTTCTCCATAACATCACGTATTCCGTCTCATATTCATACAGAGATGTGCACAACATTTCTAAAGGATTGAGTTCTAATTAACGGTTATAAATGATCTAGTTAATTTACTTAATTAGACTTTAAGTAGAGCTTATCAAGATTAGTTTATTTTAAAATTAATTTAATGATTTTTCAAAAATTAATGTGTGAAAAGTGTAACCGACACTAACCCGATCACTATCACAGAGATAGTGCACATCCTTTGACTAAATAGACGTAAACCCAAACATTTTTTACTCTTAAGACTTAAGACATTTTGTATTTTTTTTTACATTTTCTTATTCTAATGAGAATTAATGAATTCATTGCAAACTTTTTATTATAAAAGAGAATATATTTCAATGTTTTCCTCCATTTGTTCGTTTGAAATGTATTTTATAAGAACTCTTTTCATTATTTAATGTTTAGCTTTTTTGTAGTAAAAACGTGTGTAAACCGAGAGTTAAAATCGCAGAAATTATTTTATTATTACAACGTTTTGTTGTATTGAAAGCGTCATAACTTTGGTCTCACTTAATATATTTGGTTTTCATGATTTCACAATTTTTTTCTGATTTTATTGTAAAATATTATTACAGTTATGACCTAATGTTGAGATCTTTTCAATCATTTCCTTCAAACAGATTGTCATAAAAATTGCTTAAAGTTGTCATAAAAAGTTTATATCGTTTGAGTTATTTTATTTTCATTTCGTTTATTTGGCCAATAATTATATCCCTATTATTATAATATTTTCCTTTTACTTACTCTTCAATACAAAAGCCAATTGTGTTTTGTATTTTGTTTAAAAAAGGGGACAACCATTCAGTGAATTCTCTCTTAAGTTACAATTGATTGGCGTTTCTTCGCATTGATTTTCTTTGAAAGGAAAGACGAATGTCTCGTAACTTAAATAAAACAAATTAACTGACATTTTCTCTGTTAATGCATTTGCTTTGGATTCGACAAAACAGCTATCAATACATCCCGTATTTCAATGGCATTACTTAAATGGAAGCTCAGAATCAAAATTAATTATTTCTTCAAATATTCAATTCTTTCTTTAAAATATTAGAGTTTTTACGACACATTTGTTATGTTATACAGAGTGTTATGGAGTGCTCTTAAGTTGTCATAATTGCTTTCATGTGAACAACTGATTATCATTTTTTTTATTTAAGTTTTAAGCAAATCATCAAAAATAATGTTTTATTATCGAAAGACTTTTTTTTTAGTTCAATAGTTAGAAACGTCTGATTTTATAGCAGCTGTTCTTCAAAAAGAATTGATGTCGTATTGTAGGGATCGTTAGCCAGACTTTGAAGTTTTATTGTGTTTTCAATGTGTTATTCGTCTCCCAATCGGTAGTGCCTTTCAATATATGCTCTTTCGTTCACAAGTATTGTATTTTTGAACATTTTTTGGCGAAAAACTGATACACAACCCCATAAACCACACATCAAAAGCCGAACCCAAAAAAAGTGAGGGAAAAAGTTTTGACGCGTGTGACTGACTGATGGCTATGGCTTTCCCTTCACTTGTTTTATGCAGAGTCTATGAGGAGTACATAATTCAAAAATTTTCAAAACAGTTTAAAATTAAATTTAATCGCAATAATAATAACTATTGATTTTCAAAAGTATTCACTCTTTTGAAAATCTTTTGAACTGATCCATAATGTGGTCAAAATCCCAATAATCTTGTGTAAGCGAAACCGTTGATTCACGTTTAGTGAGAGTAAATACAAAACCCATAGACGACTCATAGACTGATAGAAAGCACTCAAATAGCCATTTGGTTTGAAAAAGTTTCCAATTGTGTCAATGTCTGTGACAAACGAATCCCTCACTTCTATGGGTTTTACTGCCAAATGTGGCTTATATTCTGTGCTACTCCTCAAATACTTGAGTCCTGATTCTGTACTCATTCAGGCTTTTAATTGTACGAATGGTTTTGCCAATCAGTGCAACAGTCAGTGCGTTAGTGTCTGACGATTAGCTCCAAACTATGAGAAATACTCCGAACGCTGACTGCGTTATACATAATACTCGCCATCGCCTGAGCCGCACATCGCCTTCATTGTCACCCATCGGATGAAATCATCTCTTGAAGGCAACGCATCAGTGAATAATGGCTTTAAATCCCCGCTATATTCGTGTTATGCCTCCGATATTTTCCATACATTTATTATCGCAAATACCAAACACTGAGAATAAAACCAAAATTTTTGTTCTCTGACTCTCTCTTTCCGTTTGGTTTTATACAAATCTAATTGTATTTATTGTATATCAATTGAAAGTCAGAATATCTTATTATTGGTTACATTCGCAAAATGATAATCATTTGAATTGATATAATATTTGTATGCCATCCATAGGAACAGAATGTGTTTCTCATCAATCATTTTGGTGGCACTACTGCTTAATATCCGATTTTTCGAGCCGTCCGACTGTCAGCCATCAAAGTTTTACGGACTCACCGGCAATGAAATAAATCGCGATCTCATACTACAACAGGAGCCGTGAGTTCTATTATTCTGATCACTTACTCATCTCTTATACTCTATTTTTATCTAAAAGTCTATTATTTTTCATACTTTTATCAAAAGCTATACTTTATATTCGAAGAAATAATTATTTTTCTTTCGATGCTATGATTATATAAAAAAATTTTGGTCAGCCTTTAGGCTATAATTTATTGAAAGCATTAAAATCTTAAATAAAATAACATTTGCAGAGATCCACACATTTGGCAAAAAACGCTTTTATATAATTGTTGTCAAAATGATTGCGCCCTATAATCAACTAAAAGGTGTCAAATTATTTCTCTTTTCTTTTGAGTCGAAGAGATTTTATGCCTTAAATACTATTTATTATCATTTTATGTGATTAAAGCATTTCTCTGATTCTCTCAATTATATAAACGATTTTTCACACTTTAAGCCAAACAAGGAATCAATTCTTTTGAGAAACAATTATTTTAAACGATTTTCTTCAGTATTAGACAACATTTATATTGACTTCTCTTGAAGGCCTGTCCCCTCTCACAGACATTTTTAATTCTGATTTTGCAGTTTTTCTCATAGTTTATATACAAACAGTTGTTTTGGTAGACATTGAGAGAAGTCATAATTGCGATGAATAATAGTCACGGAATAGACAATAAGATTGAAATTATAAGTTGAGCTCTGATTTTAGGAAATGTTACTAAAGGGAGTCGTAACGTACGTAAAAAATCGATGTTCTCGTTGTGTATACTTTTTGGCCAATGATAACATCAGACATGACATCGCAATCCAAAGTAATCATATCTTTAAATATATTGTTCAATACATTGAGTTAGAGCTCAGTCAGAGCTGAGTGAGAGTGAGATAACTCCGGCTTTTATGCTGTGAATCGTTCTTTTGTTATATACGTTTCCATTCGTTCGCAACATTCAGACATGAAGTCATTCTTTTCATATTTATATTATTAGACTTAGGATTGGGAACAGATATCCCAGCGTTCAGTTCCTCTCTTCTGTCACTAACCGTACGCTTTAACGGAGTCTTTGCTTATGTTATTTGGTTTTTCATTTCATATCATATCATAACTGAAAATAACTCAAATAATTTCACTCTTTTTTTATTACTTTTTCCTGACTTTTAGAGGTATAAATCGATCGATATTTCGGGAAAATGTCAGGAATTGGAGGAAAGTTTTTTAATACAAAAAGACTAATAGAAATACTAAAAGCATAGAAAAGCATACATTTTATAATAAGATTTGTCTTTAAAAGCAGGAAATTCCTCCAAATTTTGTATAACTCAACTAACATTATATCATAACATATTTGGCAAACCATTACTTAGAGTTATATACTTTTGAATACAGTATTTGATTATTCCTTTTATATCTCTTAACTCAAAGGAATGTCAGACAAAATATTCTTTAATATTGGGATCGAATTATTGATTCTTTCAGTTAAAGTCCAGAACTTTTTCTTTCAATTCTTTCAACTTTTCGTTATTTTTTACTGAATAAGTATTTTTCAATATATCGATGTCTTACAAACAGTACATACTTTGCGTTGGCCTCTAAGACGTTACGTCCCGGTCAAGTATACCGCGTGTCGGTGACAGTCTATCGATCAAATTTGCCCATATCTGTCAGGGCTTCCATTCAGAGGAATGGCGTCGAACTATCGTCTGCTACTCAAGAATGCAAAGAAAGAATTCCAGAAACACTTCTTCTGAAAATTCCTCCGACTTCTATTCCGGGCCAATACAAGTTACGGGTCGAGGGCAACATTAATGGGGTTTTGGGCGGTACCGCCTTTTATAATGAGACATATTTAGACTTCTCTCAGCGCTCAATGACTATATTCGTGACCACAGATAAGCCGATTTACATGCAGGGGCAGATTGTTAGGTTTAGGGCATTTCCAATTACTACAGATCTAAAAGCTTTTGCGGACGCCATTGATATTTATATGATTGATCCGAGGGGTGCAGTCATGAGGAGGTGGCTCTCAAGACAAAGCAATTTGGGTAAACAAATAATTTCTTTTTTTCAATTGATTTCAATAACTTTATTATGTTTTGATTTGAAGGCGCCGTAAGCCTCGAATATCCACTTTCTCTTCAACCGGTTTACGGCCAAAACTGGACTATCCGTGTGATAGCACAGGGACAGATCGAGGAGAAACAGTTTTCAGTTGAAGAGTATTGTAAGTGAAAGTGATTTACCATTTTTTCTATAATTTTGATCTGAAAATCAATTTTAACCAAAAATTTTAATCTTCTCTAAACTTAAACCAACTTTTTTTCGATTAAATCTTTTATTTATAAATCTTTTGTTCTCTAAAATCAAAAAACAATTCATCCTTTTTTTTGTCGGTCTCTCTCTTTCTTAGTATCAGAACTAAAGTGTTATAAATCACTTTAGAGTTAGAAAAATACATTTTAGCGAATAATCAATAAAAATGTATATATTCTGCAATTGTGAGGACAGACTCAACACATTTTTCAACATTTTTACAGATCAGACAAGATTTGAAGTAAACGTATCGATGCCGGCCTTCTTTATTCAAACTGACAGATATATCTATGGCTCGATTATGGCAAAGTAAGCTCAAGTCGTGTACCATTTCTGCCCCCATCACTGCTAATGATATCGCAATGGTTTACTATTTTTAGTTTCACGAGTGGTATTCCGGTTGTCGGGAATCTCACAATTTTATATACTCTTCAAACCTCTCACAAACAAATTGGTTCTCAAACTTATTTCGATCGACCGGCCATTGAAACGACTGAGCGATACGTAAGTCTTATTATATCTAATAATATCTCTTCTTATTCATCACTAATAGGTTTAATGAGTGTCAGTCCACCACTTCTGAGGAATTTTCAGTTTTTCTTTTTAAGTTATAATTTATTTTAAGCAAAATTGTTGAGTTAGCAAATGAACTAGTTCATTTAACATCTGTCAACTTTTGGCACCAAATTATTTATTTCTTTTCTATTTTTAAACCATTTCTAACAAATATTTCTTTTCTTATATCCAATAATCAGTTCAATGGTTACTATGAGTTCCGTCGCCCGATGTCTGAAATTGTGGATCAATTGGGTGGCGGACAATCACTGGACGGCGCAAAGATAACAATCACTGCTTTTGTTGGCGAAAGATTTCTTAATTTAATATATTCTGGTTTCGCGCGCGCATACATTTTCAGTTCTAAAGTCAAACTTAAGTTCTTGGGATCGTCACCACAAGTGTTCAAACCTCCGATGCCTTTCAAGGCATACGTCGCCGTCTCTTTCAATGACGGCACACCTTTACCTTATGATAGACTTATTTACGAAAAATTAGAAGTCAGACCCAAAATTCAGTTCCGAAGAAGTAGTTCTCGAAGTCTTCAGCCTATATTCGCTGCGATGTCTCTCACAAACCCTGGACTTTGGGAGATATCCATTAACTTAAAGACAGAACTTAACGACAAAAATCTATTAAATGACGTCCAATACTTAGCACTCGACGCTTTCTTCAAAGATGCCAACGGAGATACCATAAGAGCCCAAGAACTTAGAGCATATGCAACGTATTCACCCACAGAAAGACTGATCCAAATTTCAACTTCAACTAAACGTCCAAAAGTGGGCGAATACATCATATTTCACGTTCGGACCAATTATTACATAAAACTCTTCTCTTATGTCGTCATTTCGAAGGGAATGATTTTAATGACCGGAAGAGAAGAAATGACGTCAACCATTAAAACTTTTGCGGTCAGTCTGTCGCCAGAAATGGCGCCGACCTCTACGATCGTCATCTATGATATCGCGCGCGGCGGAGAAGTGGTGTCCGATGCCCTCACTTTTCCAGTGGACGGCATTTCTAGGAATAATTTTACAGTTGCTCTCAATAATAGAAAAGACAAAACGGGTGATAACATAGAAGTGGCAGTTGTGGGACAACCCGGCACTTATGTCGGGCTCTCAGCTTTGGATAAAGATCTCAATTCATTACAAACTGGAAGTCAATTGAGTTATGCCGACGTCTTAAGAAAGATGAGTACTTTCGACCAATCAATGACGGCCTCAAACGGAACGCTAACACATCTCTGGTTTTCAAGAGAAGGAAGAGTCGATCGATTTCTACACTTTCCTTCTCCTACTTATGGAATCGATGCCAACAAAACATTTGAAGTAAGAAAAAACTTCATCGAAATAAACGAATAAAACTTTAGAATTCTTTTTATTTATATAAGTATTTCAACAAATTTGAAAAAATGTGTTTTGGCTGACAATTCATCACAAGTTGAGTGAAAAGAATGAAAACCAGTTTATAGTCTGAGTTATTAGTTAAGGAATGGAAACACTTTTTATTCAATTGTCTAATGTTTGTTAGTCATTACCATTTGGAAAGACTCTCAAACGAGTAAATGACTTTCACTATTGAAATGAAAAAACTTTTTTTTCACAAAATTATAAATCGAGAAAATCGACTCCAGGCCTACATCCGAGTCCTATAATATGAAGTGATTGCAAACGATATATAATTTATTCCACATATTTATATCTAAAATGCATGCATTGCTTAGTTTTCTACGATTTAGTCATTTGTATGTAAATTAGATTACTTTCAGAGTTTATTAGTTTTTACGAATGAAAATATAATCAGAAAACTAACGCTTAAAACATTTTCAGTTATGGTTTCCTCAAAAATAAACAAAAAAAGTATTAAGAAATATATCTATAAATTAAATCAGTTTTTTGTTGCAATCATTGGAATCAATTGTAAATCTAATCATAATATTGAAATTCTTCTATAGTTTGAGACCCATTTTTCTTATCAAAGTATGTAATCTTCTGTAGAATCCAATTATTTATTCTCATCTTTGAAGGCATTCAAGTATTCATAACTTATTTATATATTTCTAAAACTCTTATGAAATGATTTAAATAAAAGACATAACTCTTACTCAGTATATAAACCAAAGACTTAAAGATCTTTCGCTAAAATATCCCAATAATTAGATTCTCTTCTTTTCAAATGAAAAATACTTAACTTCTGAGAAGAAAACATTTTGTTAACTTTAAAGTGGAATTTCGTGAAGAATTCTCATCTGATATATCCTATCGTTGAAAGATCTCTCTATTTTTAAATACTTAGAATTCAATTTAAACTAAAGCCTTGGGCTTCAATTAAGCTAGCTAATTTTTATCCACAAATGTCAATTCAGTTATGATCGAAAACTAATTATTAATCACTTATTAGTTTTAATGAGAAATCAATTAAATATATGATAATAAATATCTCAATAATTATCGGATATAAATCAATTCCCTAAAAACTAATAAGAATTTCAAGAATTGAATAATTTTAATGAGTTATCAGTTATTGATTTAAGTTGAGACACATTTTAAGAGTTAAATTGAAATATTGAAAAATCGATTATTCACTGAAATTGTTTACTCATTTGCTTTTAATCTCAATATTTTTGATTACTTATTAGATTTTTTTTAAATATACAAAAGAATTTTGTTTTTTTGAACATATCTTCAGATTTTCGAACAATCATTCATTAAAATCGATTTCATTGATGAATGAAATCTATTGAATACAAAAATAAATATAAAAACTATAAATTATATAAAAATTACTTTAATTTAGTTCTAAACCAAAAATAAAGTATTTTAAATTGAGCCGACACAAATGATAATTTTAACGAATCGATAATTTAAACCAAAAACCCATTTCGATCGGAGTAAAGGTTAAGGAACTAATCAATGATCTAATCTTTAAATTTTAAGAGTATCTATAGTTTATAACCCAATATTTATGTAATCAAATGTTTTAAAATTCACAAAAAAAGTTATGAAAACTTTAAAATATATAACAAAAACACTTTTTAGACAAATTTTTTAAAATTTGAGTAAAAATTAGTTTATTTATTTAAAAAATAATTAAAAACTCGTAATAATAACTGAAATAATCCTTTATATTATAGAATGTATTCTAGAATCAACTTTAGACTAAATTTTAGACTTTAATCGGATCTTTTCTTCACAAAGAAATAGAAATAATATTTTTTATTTAATAAAAAGTAATTGATTTGATTATTATAATTGTATTCATCGGTCAATCGATGGTTTTTTTTCTTCTTTAAAACTTCAAATGAAAAATGGTTTAAATTATTTTGAAATGAAATTTTAAGACTAGAATTAACGGAATATTTGTTGAACAGAACGCAGGACTCGTTATATTTACGGACGCAAACGTTACACAAGTCTACGATAGTTGTAATCGGACTCAAGGATTCCTCCGGTGTTTAGACGGAATGTGTTATCACTCATCGAAGACATGCGACGGGAAGTTTGACTGTAGAGACGGCACAGACGAGAGCTCATGTAAGTCATTACTATTCACTGAAATATTGCTCGAAAAAAGTCTAAAAACAGCACTAATTAAGTAAGAGTTGTAACGTTTGCCACAAAATATTCGTTTAATAAATCTTTTGATAATTAATTGAACCGAAAAACAACAGAATTTAATTAAAGACATTTAATTAAAAACATTATTCACTGAAATATATTTTTATTTAATGTGAAGGCAATGAAAGGGATGACTACAATTTGGCCAACTTTAGAATGACCAGAACTAATCGTTTGCAGCGATTGTATGACAACTCTTGGCTCTGGAAAGACATCAATATTGGGTCCGATCGCTATGGATTTGATACAATTTAATATAAAAAAAATAATCTCTTATTATTTATAGACCTCTTGGTTATTTTATATTCAAAGCTCCTGTGCCTAACGCTCCGGTCACGTGGATTGTCAATGCATTTGGAATGAGTAGAGACAATGGTTTTGGTATTCAACAGTCAAACATCCAATACTCAAGTGTTCGACCATTTTATATGAACATTGAAATGCCTGCCGTCTGTTTAATTGGGGAACAGATCGGCATAAGAATCAGTATTTTTAATTACCTGCCCTATGAAATTGAGGTCATTGTTAGGTTAGGACGTTCTCCTGATTATAAGTTTGTCCATGTTGAACCCTATGGAAGAGTTCAGGTCTGTCCACAACTCTTTTTTAAAGTAATCGGAGATTTTAATCGATTTTTTTTGTTCAGTCATATAATCCGCGCACTTCTTTCGGAGAACACCAACACCTCATTCTTGTAATTAATTGATTGAACACTGATTTATAAGTACTAACGCTATTTGTGGTCATTTATAGATATACCCTGGGCGAACATCAGTAGTATATATGCCTATTGTAGCGCTTCGTTTGGGACTTATCAATGTTACAGTTATGGCCACAACTCAAGTGGCAAAGGATACTGTCGTTAAGACATTGAGAGTAGAACCGGACGGAATTCCACAGTTCACCCACTCGTCAGTTGTGTTGGATTTATCTCAGGGCGCGTATCTCATCAAATATCTCGAAACTAATGTTACGGAGAGTCCAATAATACCATATCGACAGGAAAGGAGGTATATCTTTGGTTCGAATAGAGCCAGGATTTCTGTTGTGGGCGATGTGGTCGGACCTGCCTTTCCTCATATGCCTATGAATGCCAGCGCAATGTTGAGGAAGCCTTTTGATTGCGCCGAACAAAATATGTTTAACTTTGCTATAAATATGTATACACTTTTCTATCTCCGTTTGACGGGTCAGCGCCGCTCAGATCTCGAGAAACAGGCGTTTAAATACTTAAATATCCAATACCAGAGACAACTGAGTTATAAGAACCCGGATGGTTCTTTTCATGCTTTTCGGTGGAATAATAAGCCCAGTGTTTGGATGACCGCCTTTTGTGCCCGAATTCTACATAAGGCAACGTTTCAGGAATGGGAAAACTTCTTATATATCGACCCCTCTATAATTCAGGACGCCGTCAGTTGGCTTTTAAAGTTTCAGACCCCCGAAGGGGCGTTCGTTGAGACTTCTTTGATTCCACACAACCGTCGAATGAATTTGACCTCTAAATTATACGGCGATCAGTCAAATCTCCGCAATATTTCACTGACGGCTCACGTTCTCATAACTTTGGCAGAAGTACGCGATATTAGGGGTGATGTCGGCGCCAGAGCCGCAACCGCTCGAACAGCAGCTCAAAGATATTTAGAGCGAATGCTTCACATAATTATCAATTATGACGATCCCTACGAATTGGCCATAACTTCATATGCTCTCAGTTTAGTTAATTCGGTCGAAACGGACGAAGCCTTCAATTTGTTGGACCAAAAAATGCGTGAAGTCAGTGGAATGAGGTATTGGGGTCGGGAAGCAATACCTCCGCCTAAGACTCAAATAGAGAATAATCGTCCCTTTTTGTTGCCCCGATTACCCGATAAATATGACTCCTCTAATATCGAGACGACTGCTTACGGACTGTTAGTTCATATCGCAAAACAGGCAGTCATTCAAAAAGAGATCGTTGAGTGGCTTAATAACCACCGTTTATACGACGCCGGGTGGGCCTCCACTCAGGACACTGTGGTTGCGATGCAGGCACTGATCGAATACGCAATTCAGTCCCGTTTAAGAGAAGTGATTGACATAAAGATAACAATAGAGGCCCCCTCTTCGAGAAACTTCTCCAAAACCCTTCATATCGGTGAAGACAATTTATTTCAACTCCAGTCCTTTGATATTCCCAATCCATACGGAGTTGTTATTGTTAAGGCACAGGGCTCTGGTGTAGCCATTGTTCAAATGGATGTGCAGTATAACGTCGATTGGCCTCATCTTCAAATCCAACCCCCCGTCAGAGCCTTTGAATTGGATGTGACCGCAGTTTTTAGTGGACGTAACAGTTCTCACATAACTTTTAGGTCGTGTCAGCGATGGATTAATCTTCAGGAGAGCTCATCGAGTGGTTTAGCAGTACTCGAAGTGACGATACCTACGGGTTATGTGATTCAACAGCAAGAATTAGATTTAATAGTGAAGAGTACACCTCTTCGTAACTTAGAAGAGGCCCGTTTTTATGACAGAAAAGTTATCTTTTATTTCGATTACGTAAGTCTTTCATCATTTTTGATAACATTTTTATGAAATCTAATGGTTTGTCATTAATTCTGTGCAAAACAGTTAGACTCGACGCACACCTGTATATCATTTACAGTCCAGCGCTGGTATCCAGTGGCTAATCTTACTCGTTATATACCTATTAGAGTTTATGATTATTACGCTCCGGGTATGTTATCATTGATTATAAATTGAATTTAATTTTGAATTTTGTTTGAATCAACTAAAGAGCGGTTCAATGAGACGATGTTTAATACCCAAAATCTATATTATCTGAGCGTTTGTCACGTCTGTGGTTCATATCAATGCCCGTATTGTCCAATATTTAGCGGTTCATTGAATTTGAGGCCTAATCTCATAATTATTTTAATTTTTACGGCAATTAATTTAATCTCTTTTTATAATTGTTTTAAAACTGTTGTGATTTGAAAACTTTTGGAACAAATTTTATATAAATTTTTAGAGAAAACCTTCCAATCATTGATCTGTAATTAGTTTCTCAACATTTATGTAAAAACATCTCATTTTTAGATCTTTTTTAAATAATTTGTTTTAAAGTCTAAAAATTGAATTTAATGTAATATAAAGAGTATTATTGGGTCCGGTTTTTAACTCTTCACTTAATTTTTGTCAATTCGTTTGTTTTCCATTTTTATAGACTTAAAGTTTATTTTAGAATTTTTTTGAGTGTTTTTTATATTAAAAATTCAATGAATTGAATAAAAACGAATTATTGTTTAAATTTTATTATTATCTTAACTTTAATAATGAACATAATTATCATAATACTTATAACTTGAACATTTTAAGTAATTTAATGTAAGTTTTATTGAATTTCTGACTCTAACAGATGAAAGACCTTCATATGATACTTGAAATGAGCAAGTACATTACACACTTATTCAAATATACGATTAT
>JAQFZM010000723.1:0-26288 GCA_034695785.1 Galumna obvia
CCTAGTGCTTGTCCATAGACGTAATGTTAAAGGTTTCAATGTTCCAGGGGGGGTATTTTGCCAATTTTGTTGCTCCAGGGGGGGGGGTATTTTGAAATACCCCCCTATTGGCCATCCCTGATTAACATGGTCTAATCCAACTCAACTTAATAAAAGATGTTAATTAAATGAATGTTTATTTTATTAACACTAAAAATACAAATCGATTCAAATATCTGTTTATAAAACCAAAAATGTTTTATATCGCAACGAAATTTCGTTAACGAAAACAATTAACTTATATTCGAGTATTTGGGGAACAAAACAATAAAATTGTCTCAAAAAAAGAGAGAAAATTTGGAATTTATTTACTGTTATGTTATGTATTATGTGTTATATTGACAGAAGGTTTTCCCATTAAAATAAGAGGTTTTGATGTGAAATAGTGAGTGAATGCCGGGAGCTATTGGCCATTTCACATGACAAACATCTGCTTCGACTATATCTATGAGTAAAGCTATGACTAAAGCCATGTCCACGATTTACAAACAACTATTTCTGCAACTTTTACTTTCTTTGAAAATTTCAAATTAAAGACTTCTTTCAAAAGTA
This sequence comes from Galumna obvia, assembly GCA_034695785.1. Taxonomy (NCBI): domain Eukaryota; kingdom Metazoa; phylum Arthropoda; class Arachnida; order Sarcoptiformes; family Galumnidae; genus Galumna; species Galumna obvia. The sequence goes on from JAQFZM010000723.1 coordinate 592, forward strand.
TAAATATAAGCCATAATATATGACATTCTATTTAAACTATATATGAATTCATTGATTTTTTACTAACCAAACCACTTTATAACAATTACCTTGCTCATTATATACTTTTAATACCGATATTTGTGGGAATAAGAAATGTATTTGTAATATAGAGTAATATTTGTTGACGTTTTCTATATTCCAATTGTATTGACGCCAAAAACACAGATAAAGAGCATTAGAATTGTTGTCCGGATATAACTTGAATGACATAATACTGTATAAGAAGTATCGATAATACACACAATAAGATTGCAATGAAGACGTCATCTCAAGAGAGACACAAATGCTTTTTGATTAGACACTATCGACATCACAACTGTCTCTCTTTCACTGACAATCTTTTAGTCCACTCTTTACCCGATATTCTCAGTTCTCTTTCACTGACACTCAACTGTAAAACTGTGAAATAATTGTCAAAAATGTGTAAAAATAGATATAAAAGTTTGTTATAACCAGAGTTAGGATAAATTCTCGAAGAAATTTGATTAGTCTCTGGGAATTAAATAGTACCTAATTCTTATTTTCTTAGTGAAAGTAATTTTATTTTAAATCATTTAAATTAAATTAAATTAATGTTGTATACAGTAATAGACTATAACTAATAGTTTTAGTCCAAAAATGCCTAAAATTAAAAATAGTTTTTTAGAAGACAACGATTTACTGATGAAAACTTTAAAATTCAAATTTTAAAATAAGATAAAAGTCTTTCCAATTAATTATAAATGTATTTGAGATAAATTTTTTAAAATTAATTTTTTGATTTTGCTCTCAATTTTAGCAATTTTTATATAACGACTTCAGACCACTTTTAGGGATTTTAATATCCTAACTCTGGTTATAATTTTTCATTATATATAAAATCAACAGAAAATAAGTCACAAATTAATTGATTTTTTTTACTAAAAAAACTTTGAAATCCTGAAAATAATATAATTGTTTTCCTTTTCATCAAATAATAAGTTTAAGTAAGTTTAAAAGATTTAGTAGTTTCGGTCAAATTTTAACTCATTTAATACTATTATATTAGATCCACCAAGATTCTTTTAAAACAAAAGTTTTAATCAATAAATTTATTTTAATTCAATTTTAAAGAGAAAATATTTTTTGAGTTAAGAAAAGGGTTTAAAATCGATTGAATTCCCAGAATATTGAGTAAAAACAATTTTATGAAGAAATGACTTCCGATTATATCATTTTAGGAGTGAAACATCTGTTGCCATTTCAATACTAAATCTCTTCCAATCATTCAGTTCTCATCATTGCTTTACATACAATACTAGAGTTAGACTTTACTTATGATTCATAACATTTTTTTTTGTTTTCGTAAATAGAGTCGATTTCTATTCTTTTTCTTATTGATGCCATTATTATTAGTTTTCTTTCAAAACTATTTCTTCGCTCAAAATTAATTCGCATTCGAATGAGAATTCATACTTCGATTCATAACAATTAGTGTTACAATAGTTTAAAATAAACCAAAAACATGCAAGGTAAAATGAATTTCAATAAATTATAATTTTGAGTTAACAATACTTTAAGTGTAATTAAAGTAATAATAATAAGAAACCTTAGAAATGATGCAAATAAGCTAGAGTCTAGAGCTAGACTATCTTTAACAATAAAACCAATATCGAACGTAAAGCTTATGTCGTGTCAGTTGACTAAATCCAAACGACACAAAACTAGAGGTAAATTCAATTTAGATATAAATATATTTCGTATGATTTAAAACTTTAAAACCACTGATAGACTGATTCCTTTAAATTAGATTCTGTTCTCCACTTTTGGAAAGTATTAGACATTAGACACAAATATACACAACAATTGAGTTCTCCATAAATACTTTCAGACAAAAGAACTCATATCTCAAAGGATGAGGTATTTTAAGTAATTTATTTTTCTCTAACAGAAACGGCTAAACAAATGGAGAAATTATTTCAAACTGTGCTCAGTTGTATCCAGGGACATTCTATATATTTTCCAGTTTTTCATACAATTTAAAAAAATAAAAACTGCTAAAAATAGCCTAGCTAAATATTAAGATAAAACATCTAAAGAGTATTTTTTCTATATTTTGAGAAATTTGACCCAAATTTTTATTTATAATAAAGTCTTTGAATTTTTTGAGAGAATAACACTTAAAGTTTATGAGCGGTAAAAAGTTTGTGCTATACTTTTGCACATTTCTGACTGATATGGAAGTGATGGCCGATAGAGTGGTAAAGTTAGCAAAGTAAGCAATGTTAGCAATGTTATTTTGGCAAAAGGCTCACAAAAGGCCATTTGGATGAAACGTCCCTTACATTAGAGTACAAAGTTTTGAGAATTGAATTGTTGTTTGAGATAAAGTCGAGTTCTCTACACAAACATCAATATATGATATAAAAGTTTAGCAAAATTTGATTCCATTTCTATCTTTTTCTTCCTTTTGTTTGTGTTTTGAAACATTTTTTGAAATATTGAAGACGCCATACAACTGAAGCACAACATATATATGACTTCTATTGCTTTGCTTTCAAATGGATTATCGCATTCTTACATTCCTTACAGAGAATTGCAATTCTAAGAGCACATACACTGCATCACTGACTTCACTCTTACCACTAAATTGGAAGACAAGAGAAAAGACACTCATTAGACATCGCTTTAAAAGAGCAAAAGAAAGAAAAGGTACAAAAATAACAGAAAAGTGCAGCACTTTTTTTGACTCTCGACTCTCAAACGTCACTCACAGTAACTGAAAGGATAGCAAAACGACTATAATTTAAGTGATTTCACCCATTCTTTACTCCTTTCATTTAGAAATTTAATCTCACCTTCAAATACAGGACAAAACATACATTGATTTCTATAGAATTAAATTATTTTTTCTTTCAATAAAATATTAAACTCTTTGAAAAACAGTACTCGTCTTCCATTGGATCACTTCTTGAGATTTCATTTCAATGGATTTGTTTTTTATATTTTTTCAAATTCTTTGAATTTGTGTTCAGAGCAGACGATAATTCCATTTGTTATCAAATTTGAAGCGTATATTCTCTAAGAATATCCATTTTTGAAGAGAAGATCTCATTTACTAATGTAAAGGCCTTACGAGAGATAAATAATACAAAAACTAAAAGAAATAAGAGTAGAGTGAACTCAATATGAATATAAGGTTTATATCGCACATGAAATTCAAAACAATAGATGTTTTTATGCGGAAAATCTTTTCTTCAAAAAAAACAATAATTTTGTGAATGAGGTTTAAAAAAATGACAAAATATAGCGCCGAACAAAAATTGGATCCAATTTCAGTTTTAGTCATTTCCAGTCTATTGTTTGTTCGCTTTGCCATCAAAATAATAAATCATGAGTCGGGAGGACAGTCACAGACAGTCAAAAACAGTTGTTTTATTTCTTATGAATTTATTTTTTTTGTGTTTAATATTCTTTAAATTTTTAATAAACTTTTTTCCTTCAAATGAGACAAATGTAAAGAAGGCGTCACTCAAATAGTATTTAAATTACATATTTTCACAAAAATAATGGTCACAACTGTCTCACACATTACCTAAACCAACCCCTTAAACAGTTATAAATTTAAATGTTTGAAAAACATTTTTTAATATTTTTATTCATATTTATATTTGAATAATTGAATAATGTATCAAGGCAAACTTTTCTTTTTATATCTCTTTATTTAAACCATTAATTTTAATGAATTGATTGTATTTTTATTACTTTTATGCAATCAATTATTTAATTGTAATGAATATCAAATATTTATAAAAACCACAAAATATGATATTTTTGACCTCAATTTCGATCATTAATTTGTAATAATTATTAAATAAAATAAAATCGATTAAGACATCAATATTTAAATAAATGTTATATCACTTACTATAAGATATTTGTAACTTATTTCTGACAACAAGTATGTAGTCGTTTATAAATATAGAAATAAAATGATCTAATTTAAAATATGATATTATTTATATAAATTAATTTTAGATTCGAATATTTTACCTTGGATCTAATGATTCAAAAGTGTACACTACTTGAAATTGATGTTTGGTTTAACACAATTTTATGTAAACAATGAAAACAATTTAATCAAAAATTGTTTAAATAAATGAGTTAACAATTGAACGTAAAATAAATGTATCGGATATAAACTTGTAAATTTAATAAAACAAATTATAATTAGATTAGAGTTAACATAAAAAGAAAAATATTTATTCAAATTTTAAATGATTTAAAGCTTTTATGCAATGAATTCGCATTTTTAGTAATAATTTTTCTACAAAATATGTGTGACTTTTCATAAATAAACAAAATTAATGTAAAATCATATATAAATCGACCAAAAGTTTAATAAATTCACTAATGTTTGACTCATTTTTGAATAAAAACAAAATTTTTTGAAATTGAGTTCAATTAAATGGAAAAATTTGGACTCTATTTGAAATAGACTTAAAAATATTATTATATCTTAAAAATATTATAATTTTAATGTAAAGTTCTTTTGAAAGTAAAATCTTTATTAGAGATTTGGTTATCAAATAATAATTAATATATTAATAGGAGAGATGTGTCCAATCATCTAATAATCAGACATTTATTCGTTTATTGAGTGAATAACATAAATTGAATTTGACGTCAAATAATGAATTCAATTATGAGAACAAATCAAACCTAAATAAAAACGGTATTAGAATTGATATATCATTATATTAAGAATATAACTATACTTTAACTATAACTACACCATAACTATACTCATATCAAAACAAATTATTACTAATAATTTATGAGAAATTTATTTTGGCTCAAAAATCAATAAAAAATTTGATTATATATTACGAGTGGTTTGAGAATATTATTATACTTCGGCCCTAAAAAATTGTCTCAAAATATTGATTAATAATTGATTTTATTTTCCGATATTATATCTAATATTCATAGCATTAATAAAAGGGAAATAAAATCGAAGACAATTTAAATAATAGAGACATCAAACGATTGTCAAAACATTTCTAATATATTATTGCTTTGAAAATGAATAGCAAACAAATTAGAAAAAAAAGTAAAAGTGTCTAGGTGGAGTCAATATTTCTAATGTTTAATTTGCTAAATTTAGTGTTAATAACGCAAAGAATATACTGAAAGTATATTGAGTTCAAACCCAAAGCTATTATTAGTGACGGAGTGTTTGAATTTACATTTCAATGGTTCTAAACCTAATATTTTGAGGTTTTACTGTATGTTTCGATCATAATATAAAAAACACTTTTCTTGTCTTTGAAATAAAGTTTCGTGAAATTGAAATTTTCAGAAATTGAAAATCGGGTACATTTAAATTGGATTCAGTAAGAATTGAGTAAGGGCAAACATGTGGAAATATCATATTAAACCAATTCTTTTTGTAAATGAATTCGTGTGAAACTTGAAGGATACTTTTCACGTATACAAATACAAAGTTTAATAATTATTTTTTTTTGTTTAAAAATTCTTAAAATTTAATTCAATTTCACTGAAAAATATTTTTGAAAACTAAAAGAATTTGTGTTAATATTAATGAGAAAAAATGTTTTCTTTCGAAAAATTAGTAAAAATCACGCAAACGATCGCTAAACGATGTTTTATATGAAGACTCAAATGTCTGGAAAAATGTTGTTTTTAGTAAACACTTAGGAATGATCTAAAGAGAAATTTCGTGCCTTATTTTATTACTCCCCAAAGATTTTCAGATAAAATGACCGCACATGCAATCAGGAGATGGACTGATGTTTAGGTGGAGGTGAGGATGTGTTTAGAATAGAGAAAAATGCTCTTCTATTGAAGTTTGGCATAAAAGTATGAGCTCTCCCGAGACTATATCACTGTTGAGTACATATAAGACATAAATTTATGGCAATGAGATCCCAATGACCGAACTTAGCAACCAATGCAACCAAAACATACAAACACTGAAAGTAACTAAACATAAGCCACAGTTCGCTAATACCACCGAAACAACACATATTATGATTATCTGTTCCCCTTCTCTATTTTCCTCTCTCTCTCTCTCTCTCTCTCTCTCTCTCTCCCTCTCTCCTTCTCTCTCTCTCCCTCTCTCCTTCTCTGTCCTTCTCTCTCTCTCTCTCTCCCTCACTCACTCACACACTCACTCACTCACTGTTAGAAGAGAAGTGTTTTTAACGATAATTGATATTCAAAGCTTGAAATAAGAAAACTGTTCTTTGAGTTAAAGGAAGAATCGATTTAAGACTATCAGTCATAACTCATAAGTAAACTCAACAGTTCTGTCGTTCAAAATATTATTCAAAGCAATTATAATAAAATACTCAATGAGTTTGGGTTTAGGTTCGTGTCAGACAAACCTAAAGAAAGACAATGAAGTTTAACTTAACATTTATGGAGTGACACAATCGAGAAGTGAAAAGCGCTCTTAGAAAAGCTCTAATCTTAATGAATGAGTTCTCCTCTAAATATGCGTTCATTAAATAACGAATTTTCTATATAATAAAAATTCTTTTATTTTCTAAACTAACAAATAATTAAAAATTTAAATTATCTGAACATTAGTTTCATTATTCAGGAATTCTTTTCAAATGATTTTAAATTCATTAATAAAAATTTAAAGAATTCTCATTACATTCAAAACATTTGTATTTCACTGTAAAACAAAAATTCAATTTGTTTTGAGTAGAAAATTATACGAAACCAAAAAATATAAAAACCTAATAATAATAATAACTTGTATTGACTTATCGGAAAAGTTTTGGATTTAGTATTTGTTTTTAAACATAGAATCTAAAGCATTGAATAGGACTAAGAGTATAGAATGGGGTCTAATATATAATAACATATATTTGTCTTAGTTTTCGAGTTAAGTCAAGCCTTACATGATTTATGTCTTGTGTTGACATTTTATAAATTGAAAATTTTACATAAGATATACTCACAAATACTCACAATATTTGTTTTGCGAGTCTTTATTTAATTAAATTGAAGTCCACTGTATCTGAAATTTGTCTCAAATTTCAATACTTTTATTTAAAATTTATTCCCGTTTTTATTGGAAACTCTGATTGAAATGTTATTCAATTGAGTGATATTTTCTTCAAAAATCCATTTAAATTAAAAAGCATTGAATACGAATGAAAACATAAAATTAATTATTGTGTTCTCTGATAAGAATCATATGTTTTCCTTTTATTATAGGTTTTGTTGAAAAGGTTCTAATAAATTGAAAGTTTCAACAAATGAAACCATGGTAAAATTTCAATGAAAAACATTGAATGCTTTATTTTCATAAATTTTGCTAACATTTAATAAAAGTGACAATCAGTTCATCAGTTGATTCGAAACGATGTAAAAGTTCAGTAAAAAGCCATAAATTAATATACAGTATATAAATGATTGAATACACTTTTTTAATAATAATATATTTGACGTCAATTTACAAAATAAATATTAAAAGATGTGCTTTTCTTTTCATTATATACATTAAAATTGTATCATAACATCAATAGAGTTAAACATTTTTATAATATTTTATTATTCATTATTATATAATAATATATTGTATAATAAATATTTTTTTGTTGTTATATGTCTTTTACAATAGATTTAAGTACAATAACCGCACACAACAAAGTCATAGAAATTCTCAAAATTTTTATATATTATATAAAAAGCGAATGAATTAATAGTAGGTTTTTGTGTATATTGTTGTTGTTGTTGTCGGCTGTGTTCAAGGGATCGGTGTTGAGAACAGAATAAATTTTATGCCTTTATATGCCATATATTTGAACATAATATTTGATTATTTTGTGGACTCTTTTTAAAAACAACGAATCCGTTACATATATTCCCTTTTTTTTGTGTTTCATATTCTTTGGGTTTCGAGAAAAGAGAAGAGAATTATGTGTTTCTGTAATAACTTTAAGAGTGAAAGTGCTTTCATATATTTATTCGGTATTTATTTTATATACGAAAGAAATATTCGTGTCCTCCACTCAGTCTCCCCTCAAAACACTATAAAGAAGAGAAGAGACGATAATTTTGTTGGCGTTATATTGTGTGTGACTTACATTACAACGAATTTATTAGAACTGAATTTATGTTAGACTTTAATTGTAGGAAATATTTTTCAATAGAAAAACCGGAATCTCTTTTGACATTATGACCGATCGTTAAAAGAAAAATTATTTCTCTTTTCTTCTTCTTGTGTCCAATAAGTTGTTTATCTCTTTTCTGTGGAATTTCTTTTATCTGTTTGTTTGGCCATCGATTATATGTTTTTTGAATTCTTTACTCTTTGTATGTGAGAAATGAGATCAATGTTTTCGTTTGTCAAACATAACATCAAAAACTTCTGATTCACTTGTTTTGAACAAATGATTTATACCGAGCTTTTAGTAAACAAGGAATAACTTCTAAATCTTCTACCGATTGAACCGCTTTTGGATCAAACAAATTGAATATTTGAAAAATTTCGACTTTTCCTTCATTAGAAACAAATCCATATCATTTCCAAAATGACTTCTTTTCATTTCACTGAACCAAAAATAACTTCTCTTTTCCTCTAATAATCAAATCATATCTTTCATCAACAAAATCAAAAAATAATTTTTTTTGTGTAAACAGAAGTTTACAAACTTTATTGCAATAAATAGTTTACTCTTAGAATAACTTATAAATGAATTCCTTTTGAATCCCTTTTTATTGAATTTAATTTAAGTGAAAGTTTTATTGAGAATAGAAATCATTATCGTTGGAATCAATGGAAATATTCGTATATTTAATGAGGAAAAAAACAAAATCTATTCCCAGAAAATATCCCATAAAATTCAAAATAAATTAGAATAAGATCTAAAAATCAATATTAAAGACAATTTTCAAATATTCAAACTATAATTAATTTCAAACGACATATAGTTTTGGTTTTTAATTAAAATTTATGATAAATTATTCAATACTTTAGTGGAAAACGAATTCAAATTTCATAAAATTCGGAGAATTTTATGACATTTAAGGAATAAAGTTTTGCCACAAATGACAACAAAAAGAGTAAAGTTTTATATTACATAAATTTGTATTAATTTTTGTATACTTTTAATCAAAAGTCGTTTTACAAAAGTTTAATTGAAATGTGAAGACTTGTATAACAATTTCAAAAATATTAACTTTTGATTAATCGCCAGATTTTTAAGGAATAGAATGAAAATCATAAGATTTGTGGTAAACGAAAATTATCGGGTTATACCAATTTTGATGGAAAGCAATCGAAGGCTAAATCATGTTTTTATCAATTAATTTGAAAATTAATTTCTTTGGTTTTGACGGCTATCGAAGCATTACTTAATATAAATCTCTTATATATAAGAAATATTGATAGCATTGATAGCATTGATAGCACCCAACAAAAGCTCGTTTCTCAATAACAGGAATAACAGTTGCCTTTAGATAGTGTCGGACTTGACTTATATTAGGCTATATCTGTCCACTACTCAATGGTTTAACTCTGGTTAGTATTGTCTTACGTTTTTTGTCTTCAATTCTGGAATAAGAATCTGAAGCAATCAATAAAAGGCACTTCGAAGAGACAAAAACACCAAAAATAAGTCATTTTCTTTACCATCTTTTTTACACCGATTGGACACAATTCTGCTCTGATTTCTCTTCATTTACTATATCTTTACTGAAGTCATTCATTCATTCATTCATTTATTTTGTTTTCTTTTTGCAGTCTTTTATTTACAACTTCTGACTCTTTGATCCATTTATTCACAAATAGAAGACAACGACAATCATTTGAGCAATTATTTTGATAAAACACCAGCACTGGTGCCGACAGAGGCTATACAATAGCTGTGAGCACTTTCACCACTGTTTGTGAGAACTTTGTCTTTAATGGTTAATATAAATCTTTCAAAATTAGAAGACATTGTTGTGATAGTGCGGCACAAATGAACGCGTTATCTCTAAAGGCATTCCGTTGTCTGTATATTGGATTTGATGGCAGTCCTGAATCGAACGGAAGTTCAATTCGCTGCCCAAACGCGGATATTCGGGATAATCGCCATAATCTGATTCGTGTTGATTGTATCGACTATTGTTTGAGCTGTGATTCGATTGACTCAGTCTTAGACGTCGTCTATCATTCAAACGGTATATCGCAGTCACTATCAAAATGACTAAAACACAGAATATAAACAAAAGTCCAAATGAGACGACGTATAGCGTCGGAAACTTATTACAAAACTGAGGATTTTCGTCAAAACTAGAGGGACAGTGAGGTATACCATCACAGACGAGCTCATCACTAATACATGCGTTAATCTCTGGACACTCGACTTTGCAATTAATATTTCTCATCGTTTTTCCAGTTTGTGTTCTCAGGAAAGGTTTGGTTACTTCGAGCCAACGCATACTAAACGATCCCATATCTTGTGCTATGATTTCAATGAATATTCTGACCTCAAAATAATTATTGTAGATATCATTTCGATTAAACGTTGAAAAAGAGTCGCTTTCGTTATACCACGAGGAAGAAAACAAATCAAACTCTTCTAAGTCATTGTCAACATTGGAAGGACTCTTTGTTTTGGATGTGCAGACAGTAGCTATTGAGCGTCTGGGCTCACCCGCATATACTACAAATCGATTGCCAGTCAGACACTCTTCACTTCTATTGTGAGAATGAATAAACAAAAACATAAATATTTGTCTCAAAAATCAATAACTGATAGATTTTGGGCCAAAAATATTCCATAAATGGTTTCAGAAAATTGTTTGAAAACAAAATTTAAGGATTTTTTTAACTCAATTCATAGTCCGCTCGCATTTGTTTTCTTTTGACCGAAATCTCATAAATAAAAGGAAAGGTTTTAACGGAAAATAGTGGTTATGATTGAAGACATTGAAAAAATAAGAAAAATAGTAAAACATGTGTTAAATCAATAGTTAGGCCACAAAACAATTTAGAAAACGATTATCGCTTTAATAAATGATTGAAGAATAAGATCTGAAAACTTGAAAACTCACTCAGTGTTGGCCAAATGGCCTTTAAATTTGAGGAACAAATGTTTGCCAAACGCGGCCTCAATAATCCATCTGCACTTAAGGGGTCCGTCACGTATGAAATTATAATTTTTAGGCACAGAATAAAGAATTTCTCCTTCACTGCCATTCCTCCTCTGAACGAGACCTTCCGAATTGCAGTCAAATGCCGGCAGAAATTCAAAAGTTGCGTCAAAACCATAATCATTGAAGTCTTCAAACGGAGACATTCGAGTGACCGAAAAGTTGAGCACAACATCTGATGATATCATATCAAATGCAATGGTATTCGACGGGTTCTTCCCGTTGGCATTAGACGATGTGTGCATTTGGCTCTGGCTTTGAATCATAACATTACACAGACAACCGATTTGAATGGGTTGGGAGGATATACTGTCATAGACTGTCAAAAGAGCCACTTTTGGTCTGTTATTATTATTATTATTATTTTTATTGAAGACACGGCACTCGTATTGATTAGTCAATGGATCAAAAACTTGTTCACAAGACAAGGATTGCATTCTAATCGCGTGAAAAACAATTCTAAGTCTCTGTCTGTCAGTTCCTTTCAGATAATAACTGCACGAAATGTTTTCTCTGCCGCCTCTCCCATAAAAAAACAGATTTTTCGGAGAACTAATTCTTCCCTTTGAATACTTGCCATCACTTTTGATAAGTCTATCACACAATTTATCTTCGATTTGGTCCCCAATTTGATGGGTATCTATAAATTCGAAACGAGCGGCAAAGAATGCCCGCCGAACATAAAAGTCGTAGTGTTTGTAATACTCCTGTTTTATAATTAGTTCAGAACCGCCGGAAAGATAGCTTTCTGTGGGATATGTACAGGGATTAAGAGGCAGGTAATGGTTGGCATCTGCGGCGCGACCGCATATTTTAGGTGAAGTCTTTTCACAAAAACTGTACAATTTTTGCTTCTTTTGTGAGTAATGCACTTGAATTGTGTCATTAAGTTTATGATGTGTTGGTACAGAGTCATACATTTCAAGTCTGCTCACATCACATAATTCTTCTGAAGACCAGTGATGTCTGTCCTGAACGAAATATGATAAAAAGTAGAGCCAAATGCGATCATCGCTATTAGTCGACACTAATCTGAAAGTACACGAAGTGTTGGCCGGAATGGAGTGCTTTGGAGTCTCAATGAGACCACTCCTCACTTTAGAGCCATCATAAATGAAATCACAGACACCGATGCGCTCACCAGAGAGGGCTGAGTCGTGCACTTTCTCTAATTTGACCGCAACGTTAAGCTCTAATCTGGAATTGTAGAGGATTTGATTGGCACCACTACTCAACACTACCAACATTTCCGGACGACTCGTCACTATTGAAGGCAAAACTCCAGAACCGCAAAACTCGATAAGTACTGGAGATTCAGTGGTAGAGCCGTCATAAATACGAACCACATCTAAAGGACAGTCAGATTGAAGTGATGTTGACGTCAAGTGATCGCTCGATGAAGAGCTGGTCGTAGAACCGGTATATAACGATATCTTATATTCGTTGTTCTGAACATCAAATAATTAATTGGAGAAAATGTCAATCAATGGTTAATCCACACAAACATAGAATTAATTTATTGACAAACCTGTGAGACAACAATCCTAGCTCTATACCCAAGAGGAACTGGAGCGTTATGTCTGACCAAATACTTGCAAGTTATATTTCTATTATAGAAGCCAGGCCAATTGGGGCTTCTAATCTTACATTTCTTATTAGCAGAGCAGTCATCAAATATATGATCACAATATGTGTTCTCTATTTTAGTGCCCAATTCGAAGGGATCGCCTACAAAGTCATACAAAAACTATTTGTCAGTTACTCTTTCCAACAGTTTATCAATTTTTTAGGCCTTAATATTGAAAGCATTTAGACTTTTGTCGCTTTTATTGCTTTTGATGTCATAAATTGTAGACAAAAATAAATTAATAAACAAAAAGTTTATCAAAATTTCATCCGAAAAGTATTCATTTATTAATGAAAGTGAATATGAAGTCCTTTTTCAATGTTTTAATGTTTGAAGCAAATTATTGATCCCTTAATTTGGTGTAATTAGGAACAACACAAACAAAAGAGAAATCAATTAATGACTTACTCGGAGGCCCGAAACGAGTGATCGCCGGTCGCGACGGCAAGAATTTATAAGTCAAGAATAGACTAAAAGAATGGACGACAACTGATGCACGACTCGGAACGAAGAGAATTAAACTAACGTTATTTCTTTCACTGAAATAAGTGGCGCTCCGGACCTGAAATATAAGACAAATTGGATAACAAATCAATAAATGCATTCAAAGAAAAGCCTTTAATAGTATTCCAGTCTTTTAACGACTAATTTTAAGTTTTCCTTCAATTCAATGCTTACCGACATTTGACCACAAAATCTTCCGAATTGAGGCGTCGAAGAGCCCGGAATGGGTGCACCCATTTTCAATTTATTAGTCATTTCTTCGTCATCGTCTACTGAATGTCTATAATCAGAATTGTATTTATGTTTTCGCGTCTCTTTAAAAATTGACGTTAAGGGCAAATATCCACTCTTTTGTTGACCACTTTCTTCTTTTGAAATGATTGCGTTGTTTTGTTCCTCTATTATTACATGACCTGAATAACAGCCCGCACTTCGGTTTCTAATCAAATCAAAATTGAATCAAATAATAGTAAAACAAATGATTATCAATGATATCGATCTCAAGTTTAGGCAAAAAACAAACGATAATTCAATTTCTCATTTAATCGATAAAAAGCATTTCGCGATCTATTGATGTTTTTATGTGTATTTACTTCCCGTAAACTTTAACGACAAGAAAAAAGAGAAAAAATCAAATTTTTTTTTCGACGAAAAAATGTTTGGATTAGGTTTATGTTAGGTTTCAATTTAAGTTTGAAATCAACTATTTTTTTTTATCTCCACTTCTTTTCCATCCATTGCTATAAATATCTCAATTCCTTAAAAGTGTTGTACGAAAAGGAAAAATAAAAAATTAAAGCAGACATTCGGTGATAGCACTCGAGTCACTCGTTTCGTACACTTTTCACACATTTCTAACTCATATTTTTCTTCTCAAACTTTTTTTTCTCCTTCACTACAAATAGCGTTTTCACAGTTTTCTGAAGTGAAATGAAAATAATAAAAAAAGGCTCAGAAGTCCTTTGAATCGTCAAATATATGTGTAGGGAATATATCCGACATTTAAATCTTATGCACAAAAAGAAGTCTAATAACAATATTTGTGTTATATTTCTGATGCAAATCCAATCGTTAAATGAAATGAAAGAACTTTTAAGGAGTGAAAACTTAATCGCATCAAAATTATTATTTATAGAAATCTTTTGATTTGATCTTATCTAATAAAAAAAAAGATTACTCAACATGCAATCGATAGCTTAATCTTGATAATATTTTGATCAAAATAGTTCATTGAAAACACAATTTTAAGTTCTTTTAAGAGAACTTAAATTTTATTTTAAAAGAGTGAACTATAAAAAAAGTTTAACGAAAGCATATTCACATCGAAAGGGAATCAAAATTAATTAAAAGACATTTTTATCTCAAAACCTATTCTTTCAATAAATTTATTTCAAGTCATTGAACCCAAGAATACTTTTTAATATATCATTTTGTCATTTTCTAAAGACTTCATTTTGAAATTAGCGAAAATAAAAAATAGTTTAGATAAGAGTTTACGCCTAAACCCATTGAGGCTCAAAATGAATTAAATTCAGAGCTTTACGTCTCTTATATATAACTGATATAATCAGAATCGGATTAATTTCATTGAAGTTCGTCGACTGTACTCTTATATCACAAACTGTTCTTTCATTGCATTCTTTTGATGGAAAACATTGCAAACATTGCGCCAATCAATTAAATATTGACTCAAATCCAGTAGACTCTACTCGAACTCAGATGACTGGGCCTTACATTTTGAGCTAAGACTCAAGTAATCCAAAAATTTGTTTCCCATTCACACAAAAATTGATTTTGAAAACGTCTGATAAGTTTTTTTTGACATAAAAATACTAAAAACAATTTTCACGATTTTATCATTTACTCAAACATTCTTAGACTGTCTTCAAAAGAACTAATAAATTATGAACTTTTCCTTAAAATATCTTTTTATAAATGATTGTTATTTTGAGTTTCACTCATATAATAGAAATGTTTGAGAAATAAATTCAATTAAAATATTCGATGAATAAATCAAAAGTTAACTCAAAGAACCAAAGATGACATTCATTACATTCAAATAAAGACTTTGCTTTCAAATTAAATTTGTTGAAACTTTTGTTCTGTTCTTAAAAACTTAGTAAAAATCAATATTAATTTGTTATTCAAAGAACGAATCGGAGGCACTGACTATCACTGAATCATTACTAATATTTTCTGATTAAATCTTTAAGAAATGGAATAAATTGAGACAATTTAGTGGTCGTTTCCAGCGATAAAATTGTCATTTTTTTCATTAAAATCAATTCTCAACACTTTTTTTTGAATTTCATTTATACTTAGAGGACAAATGTGTGTCACGACTGACACCCGACATATCAAATATATTAAAGTAAACCTTATATTTTTACTCTAAAAGCACTCAAAATAGAAATAAAGTGAAGGTTGAGAATAAAAAAAGAGTAATATTATATGAAATAAGAGGTCAGAGTATTATTTGAGTGAAGGCAGAGCTAATTCTTGAAGAGACCAACACTTTGTGAACAGAAATGAGCAGAAAAATTGATTTTATATAACGTTAGTCGAGAGTAAAGAGTAAACCAGGAAAATATTTGACCTGAAAATGACACATAACTTTGAGCCCATCCATTCTACTATTGATATCAATTGTCATTAAGAAACTCTCGTGTATTGGAAGTCAGTGCCGAACAATTGGTATACATTTGAAACACAATTCCAATTTCGATGCCTTCAGTTTAGTTGAACTCTAGTACAGTTGTAGTGAGTGTTTAGTTATTTGGCGTTTGCTTTGAGCACTTCATTGATTTTCATTGAGTATATCAACTGAAGGCTTCTTATAGTGAATCACACAAAGACTGAGTTAAATGTTGTATAATAATTGCAACTTAAGAGCCAATGCCTTTTCATTTGCTCACTCTTTTCCAGTGAATTCAAATCTGGTTTTCTTTTGATACTCTGTTTTATTGCTTTTACTCTTTAATAGTTGTCTATTAAATGGGAATCGACTTATAAGACTACTGTTCATTGGAAGCACTCATAGAATCTGTTCTTTTATTACCGACAAAACCAATCAATTTTCAAATTCAATCAAAATTTCTTTTTATTGAAATGAGAGCACAAATAAAACAAATGATTTAATACAATTGATAGAAAACAATTGTCGATTCCGAGTCTTTTCTTTGTGCTGTGCTATATGTATGTCCCCTTTTCTTAATTATAAAAGTATAGAATAAAGTGATTTTGAATAAAAACATAAAATTCATTTGAAGACATGAATCGATTTATGTTTCGCTAAATATTTAATTGAGTAAAATAGTGTATATAATAAGTATATGAAAGTATATTTGAGCCGCACTTAAATCCATTGCTCTTAATTGCAAATATTCTATGAATTATTTATCCCAACAGAAAATTGGAGTCTTTTGCGACCAAAATAATGAATAATATAAATAGAGTTATAAATTTAGTTCATATCAGTAATTAATGTCCATTTTTCTGCTCCACTATTAATGATTGAATTGACATTTAATGTGTCAGACATTTAAATATGTAAATACCATTGAATAATACTAGAATAGTATCATAATAGTAGCATGGTAGTAGCTTGATACTTATTATTATATATAATAAAACCATTGAATTCATCGATTAATCACTCGATTTATTATTTGTGATCTTATTTTATATTTTTTCATTAGTTTGTGATATAAAAGTAATTACTGTGTGTTTAATGATATATATTATTATTAGTAAATTGAAGGAATTGGAACCGACATCCAAGTTATAGCCTGTGCTGTGAACGAATCGAATCTAACTATCTTTGTCTCAGTGTGTCTGTTGTATGTCGTCGTTAGGCATCTCTTCTATTGTAATGTTTTTGAGTTAAAGTCTACTAATAGTAATTGTATTCTATGATCAACATTATGATGATTACCGCACAAAATTACAAACAGACAGACATTACCAGTGCTTGTGATGATTGTTGGCCACAAATGGCACTCTTTCTGCTCCTACTGTTGTTAGTTGTGTTCAATAACTAGCAATATATTTGACTGGATTTCAATGTTGAATCATTCGTGCATTTAAATAGATTTCGGAGAAAATTAGTTGAAAAGCCTATAACTCAAATGAAAGACAAAATATTATCTAATTATCTAATGAGCACTACGTTATGAAAATGTACTTATCTCTCAGATATTGTTATATGAATACTAAACACTAAATATATGAACATTTATCGATCTCACGCTTATCACTCGTTTAATTTGAGTCAATTAAAATAATCTTTTAATGAATCGCACAATAAATTCGTTTAAATTCAGAAAATGCTTTTCCAAAATTCAATAGATTTTTATCCCAAGATTTTCAAAAACCCGCACAGAATTGAAATGAGTTTTACGCTCAAAACGTTTTATCAGAAAAAAACTTATTTTTAAAGCAATAGTAAATCATTAGTTATTGAATACAACTTTTATGCCTTACATTGACTTCAATGAAAAATAACAGAAGATTTTGTTCACAATTTAATGATTTGAGTGCTTTTAAGTAAATTTATAAAAACTCATTCCTCTAAATCACGTACAGACTATTTCATAGCACAACACAAATGTTATAAACATTATCGAACTCTCGATATCTCTTACTCTCAATAAATATTCACTAAAAATACAATTGTTTACTCAAACTTCAATCGATGAGTATTTGCTCACAAAATATAATTGAAAACTTAATGGATAAACTTCTATCACCGATTTACTACTTTGATAATTCTAGTAATAAATTTAACTCCTCTTATATTTAACGCTTCTCTCTCTCTCTCTCTCTCTCTCTCTCTCTCTCTCTCTCTCCCTCTCTCTCACACACACACACACACACACACATACACACGCGTTCTCTTCTTTTTTGAAAGTCATATAATCAGTGATAATAAGTTTGAAATTATGCGTAACTATTTTGAGTGCAAACAGAGATAACGCACTTTTTTATCAGAAGATAAAATGAAATGAAATGATTGTAAATCTAATGAATTAGAAGTTTTGGTTTGAATTCATGGCATCCATTGGTTTGAATAGTCTTTCTTTCATTGATTAGAAATTCACTGAAATGTAATGTAAAACGAAAGCAGAGAATACATTAAATCTCAACTGAATATAAGTCGATTCAATTTATTTTGTGAACATCTCTGGTGTGACTCACTCTTCACTCCAATGCTTTCGCTCAAACCAATCATGTCTTTAGGCCCGATATTAAGGTCGGCTACAAAGCGAGGATTATTCTCGTGTTTGGGATTAAAATTTAACAATAAATGTATATATATTCTGATTTACTGATGTCTGTGCAGATGTTTGTGCTTTTCGTTACACTCTTTCCATTAATTTTTATTTTATTGACATTTTGTGACAAATATTCTTCAAATTTTACACTACATATGATATAAACTTTTTGGGGGCACTCACTCTCACTCTCACTCTCACTCTCTTGGGTTACATTAGAGAATGGCTCGACTCAACCCAAACATTAAAATTTTGTTTCGTTGAAAAAATATATTATATTTGAAATTAGATTTAAAATAAATCAAAAAATATTAGACAAACATATTCTTAATAAAATTCATTTTGGAGTTCAAACTAAACTATTGGACTCAAAATATTAATAAATTAATGTTTGCATTCATTAAACTTATTGTTATTATAGCTAACATTTCTAGAGTTTATTGTGAGTCAAAATTTTCATATTATATTTACTCAATTAATTAATTTTATGAAAATTCTTATTAATTTTATTATTCAATACATAAGAAAAGATTTCTTTTATTCCCTAATATTATATTTAATAATAGGATTATTATATTAAATACATTTTCGGGATTAGATTTTATTGTCCGAACGATTGAATCAAATGAGAGATTTATTATTGAATAGAAATCAACGCTTTTCTTATAATTCAATCCAATAATTCATTATTCACTCAATTCGGTGAATATGTCATCAGATCCCAACTTGTTGTTAAGAAACGACCCAACCTTTTTGCTCAGTCCTCTCTCAGATTTAATTAACAAAAACAGCACTCAATTAAAGAACTAATCATTAATGAGTCAACTGGTAGTCAAAGTAAATGCATAATACTTTCCAAAGCAAACCCTCTCTTTAAAAAATATAATGAGAGGAGTTTCCATGAAGTGGAAAGGGATGTGTATATGACACGTATGTATAAGAGGAGAGAAAAACGCCAAAATTTCAATGACAAGGGATTAAAGGTTTGAGTTATCTCTTATAGAAGTTTTATGGAAAAAGTAATAAAACTTTCAAAAATCGCTTTGAATTCTCAAAGTATTACCACTTTTTGTATTTTATTATTTCAATAGAATATTGTTTCTGGTTATAAACGATCACATTTAGTGAAAAGAAGGAAAAACAGCTGAAACTAAGAGTCAAATTCATGGAATGCATAACAATAAGCAAATTCTTTGGTCTCAATGCAAATGTTTCATATTTTTCACTGAAATTTAGAGTAAAGTCACAGAAAATATAATTCGCGATATATTACAGCACTATATATAACAACAATATTAACGACAATTACCAGAATTTTAAGCGCCTTTAGATTAGTTCTGTTCTGCAATTAATGCATTCGTTTAGAAATATCTGAATATAAATTAAAGCACTTATTATGAGTTAAATTAGTTGTTTTGTACCGAATATCAGTTGAAACTCTTCAGAAATGTAAGCAATTCTTGTTTTTATTAACTCATTTCATGTAATTATTTGTTGGATTCACTTCGACTTTATTTTCACATTTATTTGCTTTAAATTACATAAACAAATGTGAAAGAAAAATATTTGTATTACACAAATTAGCAAGGTACATTTTAGAATCCAATTTGACTCAAATAAATACTATTTTTTTCATTATCGGTGAATCGATAATAAATTTAGAGTACATTAAAGAAATTGAATTCTCTAACAAAAAGTGTATAAATGGCTTACTTTCCGACTTCAAACTGTCCCATTTGAAACGATAGAAATGTCAGTTCAACGATATCTCCATATTGTCCGCCGGCGGCCGAAAACATAACTGAGCAAACAAATGGTTGAAATCGTTGGAAGGGCTCATTCAGTCTAAACGGATATTTGAGGCCAACCTCTCCATAAAGAGTTCGATTGCAATCTATAAATAATTTATGAAAAATGACTGAATTCGTGTTCAACACATGAAAAGAGCAATACATCAAAAACACAATAAAAGGGATGAATAGAAGGCGAGACTATCATCGCATGCAAACTATAGTCCGACACTTGAGAGCTAACACTTATCAGTCCCTAACAAAAAACTGACCACTTTTTTGAAAATTTGTCGAAAAAATTCTTATCATTATTTGGTTTAATGGCTTTAATTTGAAGATTAAATGTTTTCGAAGACAATTATAGAGACTATTAAGTGATTTAAAAAGTTCTCAAATAATGAGTTCTTAGAATAGGTTTTGATATTAAAAGAGATAATTACAGATCAAAAAAAAGAAATATATTTTTAGTTTCGAGTATTGTTTTGTTCACTAATTTTGTTTGACTCTGAAGTACTAAAATTAATGAGAGAAACATTGAAAGAGTAATTTGTTTCTGACATTTCTCTCACTTTGTTTTGTTTTATATAAACTTATAGTAAGAGATCAGAGAAGTCCGGAAATCAAGAAATTTGCTAATATTTGATAACTAAGAGAGACATTAATAGGGAGTGAAACAAAAGGCAATTGAAATGATAGGTCGATCACTGACTGGTGCAGGCAATGGGTTCATCACTTTGGTCTCCGCAGTCATCAGTGCCATCGCAGTAACGACTGAGAGGCACGCATTTGCCATTATCGCAGCCAAACTCCAGCAAACTTTTGCACTGATGTGAGGTAAGGGATGGCAGCGATGCTTCAAATGCATTTGCTTTGCCATCATTGAGAGAATCACTCACATCCCAAACTCCATTCATACCATTCCTCTTGGGTTCACTAAATAGACTAACAGTGAATAAGAGAGAGATATTGCATATAAAAGATAAATATTGTCTCTATTGTGGAGACTATTCAACGAAAAAATAGACAAACAAATGATTACTGTTATTACCTGTCATTCGATGTCGACTTTGTTGATGACAATGAAGATGATAGCGATGATACCAATGATAGCGATGATGGCAGAGATGCCAACGATGATGAGCCAGCACAAACTGACACCAATATCAGTACTGCTACCGATTTGCCTGACAATGGCTGTGCGCTGGTGTGTGAACTGATCCACACTAGAGATATGCTCAACAATATAGAGGACCACATGAGTAGTCGAACTCAATCATAGTTTTCGAGTCATTTCTAATCTATTGGTTTCACCGATTCTTTTGGACGATTGACTCTATTCGGAGAACGACATCGAAGAGAAAATTAGTTTTTATAAAATAGAAAAATAGAAATCAAATCCAATCCACGACTAATGGACTAATATTAAGGCATAACTCTAATAGCTATGCCTTCAATGCCTTCATTGCACTCAATTCCTTCTATTTGACGTCTCATATGAAAAGTGAGATTCTTATGCCATTTGATATGTGATCTCTTATTATGGCAATGAGTTTAAGAGTTCCATAAGAAAAGAGGGAGAGAACAGAGAGAAGAGTCACAAATGTCTTTATCGGTTGTTCACTGAATCGCACAAACAAAGCCTTTCCTTAAATTTATTAAATTAGAAACCTTTTAAGGAGTGATTCCGAGTAAAGACAATTCACTTCAATACCAGACCATTGATAGCCTTTTAGACTAACTTTCATTATAACTAAACTAAAGAATAGCCATAATATGAGATATAATTTTATTGACTTATGCCAACAACGACTCACTCTTCAAATAATTTGACCAAAAAATAGTACATAAAGTGATGGACAACCGATAGGCAACCGATGGGCAGGTCTTCACACTTTCATAAAATGAATTAAATAATTGAATTTAAAATTTAATCGACAAAATTACTTTTCATCACTAAATGTATGACTTTTGGTAACAAAAGATGCATTTATTATGAAAAAGAATGAGTTTAGTTTGTGTCACGCAATTGAGTAAAATGTGCTTGCACTGTATTCAATTTATAATGTACATTATATCCAGTATATAAATAGATGGGAATTGCTTTCGGTTAAATTCATGGTATGTTTTGGGGGTTTTTTCTCTCTCTTATTCTGTTAATAATTGGAGTGATAGTAGTCATCACTTTTTCTGTTTTGTTCGCAATTTTTCTTTGTCTCTAAACTTTGTTTTGTGTATTCAATACTTGGTTTAACTAAAATTACATTTCGTCTGACTATTGATTGAGTAAATACGACTAAAACTCATTAAATATTTATATTTAAATGTTTGCTATAATTATTACTTTGCGTTACAATAAAATACAATAAAATAGTTTTCATTAAATTATTAATGACGTGAGAAATAAACTGAAAATGTTTTTTACGATCGCAATAAAGTTTATAATTTGAGGATCGCTTAAACACTATTTGTAAGAACTGTTACCGAAAGCCTAATATTCGGAACTCGAATGAGTTATCACTTGATTTTTCTGCTCTTTTCTTCTCTTTATTCTCAGTTATTATTTATTTCTTAGGGCTGTGTATATACGCTATGAATTCACGCCAACCATATATCATAGGACTGCCTCATTGCTCAGGCATTGCCCTTCTCTTTAGTAAAGCAACATTTGCTCGAATCATATTATAATTATAATATTATTTCAAAAATACCCCAAATATTATCTCTAATATCAAATTCATTGAAATTTTTGTTTTATAAAACTTTTTGTTATAATCGCTGTTATATATCATATCCGATGAAAGTTATTAATTCATATCTTTTATATAATTATAATCCTTAACGGAGTGTCACTCAAGTCTTTCTCTTCTATACTAAAAGTTTGAAAATTGTCTAAAATATAAAATTATTATTTGTTTAATAAGCACTTCATATCAATTAAAGCTTATAATAAATATTAGGGACAACTTTTCGGTTTTCAAATGAGTGGGTATTTAAAGACCTTATTTGATGTGTCCCTCCATTTATGAAATTCAATTATTTGATGACTTCTCAGGGAAAGACATTTTGGCGAAACCCGAGAAAACATATGAGAAAAAATCTCAAAATTTAATTCGAAATCATTTCAACGAATTCTTCTTTTCTTAGAACAGAATTTTGATTTCAAATTTGATTTAATGCTTCGCTTTTGAAAACTATTCCGAGTATTTGAAGTGAAGACCAACCAATCGGAGGTTTGCCTCAAAAGTGTCTGAAATATCTTATGTTTCACATAAAATGAAAAGCAATAAAAAGAAATGAAGTCTTTTAGAATTGAGTCACAACTTTTCAGTACTAAAGAGTCCTTTAAATACATTCCTCACTAATAAACACTAAATTTTGTAAAGAATCTAAATAATGACCTTTCTCCTTATTTTACATCAATTATATAATATAATTAAATATAGAACTAATTTAATTAAATATATTGTTTTCAAAATCAATTTATAATCATTTTTTTAAATATAAAAACAATAAATTTTATGGAAATAAAATGCCATTTGTTATATTGATCATGGTAATTAAGAAATAAGAATTTTGTTTTCTTGTATGCACATATAAATTTCAGGCACATATAAGCTGTCAAAACAAATAATTACTCTAAGCATTGTTTATAAGTTTGAATTGAGCAAGGTGCTTCAATACTTCATTTCAAAAGACATTTTGTGTTTTCGTTAAACTCAGACTTTTAATTATTAAACCTTTTTTTTTAAAAAAAATGATAAATAAGATAACGAAACAAAAAAAAAGTTAATTAAATATAAAAGACTCACTTCGAGAATAGTTCGTAGATTAGAAGAAAATCGCATTTTTAATGAGAAGACTAACAATAATTGTCAAACATTTTTGTAAAGCTTTTCCTACTTTTTCTTATTTTTCACAATAAAAAGTCAGATAACTTTAGATTTAAATTTGAGAGCATTCGGAACATTGAATGTAAACATTAGGTTTGGATACAGTATTGGATTCAGATGTGAACTCAATAGAAAGAGAGCAACATATGAAGGCTTATCATCGCGACTACCGTTGCTTTGAAAGACTCACACAATTGAAACTCAGTTCACAGCAAATGCTGAACGAAAGCCATGCGCTCTTCTTTTGGCAAAAATTCAGTGAACGATCGCTCAAATGCATGTCTACACCACTACTGATATTCGCAATCACTTCGACTTCAATTTTAAGACTCCGTTTCTCTTAGAGTCAAATACATCTCTACTGGTTTTACCACAAATTGGGTCAATATTAAGTTTTTTATCAAGCTAATGTTCAAGCTAATTTAATAATTGAAATACTTGCTAGAATAATCAATTTCTAGTTAAAGAATAATTTGAAAGGAGAAAGAGAAATGTCCATGCTACTCGATATGTAGAGGATATGTCACTTAAGTGCTTTCAACTAAAATTCTTTTTAAAGATTTTCAAATCTTAGACTAAAATTTAAAAGATTTTTATTATTTTTCTTTTTATCGTTTTATTGTTATATTCATTATTAGCTACTCTTCAATCTTTTTTTGGTTATAAACATAAAAAACAACAAAAAACTGATTTTTATTTAAGTTTTTAAATGTCTTTTAAAAAAAACTTAATGTGAAGTATTCTTATCTCTAATGTTTTTAAGTTAAATAAAATTTTAAAAAAATAATTTTTTTTTATTTATATTTAAAATAAAAAATTACTCTAAAGATGTAAACTATGAACTAAATTTATGGATCATTGAAAAAATCAGTAATGTTTTAATTGACTCTCTTATGGGAAATACCGCAGAGTTTAGACTAAAATAAAAATAATATTTTGCTTTTTTTACTAAATATTTTTCAAAAAATAATTAATCGTCGCTTTAAAACTATTTTAAGTATCGATTTTAATAAAATTAATGGTTTTCTCGAATTATGAGAAACAAATGTTTAGTTCATATATTTTCTTAAATGTGAGTCAATTTTCTTAAAAGATGTAAATAATGTGAATAAATTATAAGACCGGAGACAATATCACAAAAATAGTAAAACTTAAATCAGTATAAACCAGGGATGGCAAAAGACCGAGGTCCAAGGGGGGTATAAGGGGAAGTATTTTGAAAATGACCCAAATTTGCTTAAAAACACATAAAACATCAATTTTAAGGCTTTTCTGACTTACATGACTTTATTTAATCATATTTTAACCCATTTTATCAAAATAAATGCAAAAAAACTAAGAATTTTTGGCAAAAAGCAATTTTGTAAAATTTTCAAAATTTTTGAGGACCAAAATTTGAGCGTAAAAGCATGATTTTTGACGATTTTATGCA
>JAQFZM010000724.1:0-26249 GCA_034695785.1 Galumna obvia
CGATTACATTTGCGTCTCTTTAAACCTAGATGATTTTCATTTGCGGTAAGTGGATTTTCAATTCGTTTTCACTGTATTGATTTATTATTTCTTTTTTTTAACTTTTTTTAAAAGAAATTAAAACTTAAAGACTAATTCATTGGGAAAAACATATCTAAAACTTATATAAACCAAAACAAACAAAAAACACTAATAGAACAGCATTTAAACTGCATTAATCCAGAAAAAAAGCGAGATGTGCTAGGTCATACTCATAATATTCCAATTTATCGGTTATCGGTTATGTATTGTATTCAATGTAAAGACTATTTACTAAAAAGTGACGTAATTTTTGTCTCATATATCTTGAGGTCAAAACACTTAGAATTTTGTCTGAATTGATTGTATTTAAAATAAATTTGAAGAGAAATTAATTATAAATGAAATATGAAATAAAGACCTAATTTTTAAGTGCTATGAAAAAACTCAATTTTTAAGTAGAGAATGTCCTCGAGTATAGTCAAACTTAACCCGTGAAAACTCAATGATTTGTAGCGGTTTTACATCTGTTGTCGTCAATAACTTCGTTATCACTCGACAGACGTTTTCTTTAAGTTTTGGAAAATTAATTATTAATACATTTAATAACAAAGTCTTTGATTCAAATAATGGTTTTAATAGTAATTAATATTGATTTGATTTAATTAATGAGTCATATATTATTGTAAATAAGTTAATGTTGTTGTGGTCACCACTACTGCCACGTGTTGTCAATCAAATTAATATCAATTTATTTAATGAATATTTTAATAATTAATAAATTCTTCAAATAATTTATATAGTCTTCACTTAAGTTATTAAATAACTTTTTATCCCGAAATGGATTCGAGCGAAATGTCTTCAGATCTGTCAATAGATTTGTCATCACAACAACAATTAGTGAATCAGTTAAAAGAAAAACTCAAACAAAATGAGTCCGTCCTTAAGGGAAGAGAGTCTGAGTTCGCAGAACTTCAGACAAAATTCAATAAATTAAGATTTCTTCACAAATCCAAGACATCGATTGCCACCACTGACTCCACTCCAACCAAAACTGCTTCCGTTAGTACCGACCGAATGACTGTTTCCACTTCAGAACCCATTCCTCACTCGACGTCATCGCCTTCTGAGTCGACAAACAGAGCAAAGATTTTGTTACTCAAAAAACAATTAGAGGAGAGTAGAGCTCATCTTCACAAACAACAAACAGATAACCAATTAATGAGAGTTGAATTACAAGAACTTAAAGATAAACAAATCAAATATGAAGTCGACAAAGACGTTGAAGTTATTACCACCACTGAGTCTACCCGTGAAGACAATGTCAATGAGATCTTCGCCCAAATAGTCTATAAGGACACTAAGATTATGGAAATGAACCAAAAGATATGTGAACTCGAGACTAGAATTATGGATTTACAGGTATTTTATAACTAAATTACATTTATTTTTATAATATTTTAACGTTTCATAACATTTAAAAAATTACGGAAACATTGATTAATGAATTTCTTTATTTGTGTCAACAAAATACAAAATTTCATTCAAACATTTTTTTAAACAAAATTGAATTTAAAGTAAATCTTAAGCACAAAATTTGAATTAAATGAATTATCATATAATTGGAGTATATTTTAGTGACAAATGAATATAAATTAAATCTGGTTATTATAAATCACTTTTTATAAGTGTTTGGCAAAAGGCAACACAAGATGAGTCAACCATTAATTGTTTGCATTTGATTGTATAGTATAATTGAGTGTATAATTAATTATAAAATAGTTAAGTCAATACGTGTTTTTCTTGTATTTCAATAGTCTTATTAGTTTAGAAAATATAAGTATTAAAAGTTTAAAATTTTAAAACCAAAATTGATCCTTTTCTATTTTGATAATTTAATATCTTGGTAATCTAAAGCAAATTAACAATATCATTAAAGTATCATTTAGTAAATATCATTTCTATTGTTCTAAAGTTATTGTTATTAAAGTATTAATTAACTATTTTTTTAATAATAAAAATATAAACAAATGTTTTATTTTTAATAAATAATACCTCAAATAATTAAACGCCAATAACTTTGATTTTTTTATGTTTTACTTTAATCACTTTTAGCAGATTTTGAAATTCAATACAAAAAAAATTCGTAATAAATGAATATTATTTATATAAGTTTGAAATTGTTTCTAGGTTAATCTATGAAATCCTAAAATATAAATTTATAGAATTGAAATTAATAGCAAGTCTTTTTTCATACTCTATAAACTTTAGAGTCTAAAGTATAGATTATTTTTAGAACATTACAACTTTTACATTTAATTCAAATATTTATCATGATAGTTTTTCTTTAGAATTGCTTGTGTTTTTTTGACAATTTTAACGATTTTATTTCCTTGGTTATTTTATTACTGTAATAGAAATAATGGGAAAATGTCAAATCATGTAAAAAATTGATTTAAATTTTGTCAAAATTTAATGTAATTTAAAATGAGACTTATTTCCTATCTTGTTTACTTTTTGAATTATGCTGGAAAATATGAAATTATGCTAAAAACACCCAAGCTTAAATGAGTTATAGCTTAAATATAAAGATATAAATTATTTTAGACTAATACATAGTTGAAGTTAAAAAATAAATTTTATCTAGTTTATTTTATAGCTCTAAATTTATTTAAGAGGATTTGTATTCGAGTTATGTATTTTTGATTTAATAGAGTTAATAATATTAAATGAATTAAATAAATAGAGTGAACGTAGTGTTAAAATTTAATTTAAAACATATTATTTTAATGAAAATTTTTTATTATTAAAAATTTTCTTATAATTGAATTAAATGATGACAACATTTCAAATGGTAACATAAACTCAATAATTTTACAAATTTATTCTGAGCTCGACTTACAAACATAATTCTAGTCTTCAATTTTCTTTTAAAAAAAATCATTAAAATCAGGGGATCACCAATAAGTGGTATTCCGGAATATTTGACTTCACACCTACTAGAAGCAAAAAAAGTCGGTAAAATACCCCCTAGAACTTTAAAAATTTAACATTAAGTCTATGGACAAGCGCTGTGTTTTCGGCCGAGGTTTTCCCAAAATACCCCCTAGAGTTGAGTCCTTTGGCCATCCCCTCATTATAAGCATTAAAAAGTATTTTTTTGTAAGAAATTATAATTTAAGACATAAAACATTTTTTCTAATCTTCTCAGACAAATGGTTGATAAAACAATGTAATTATTAAAGTTACCAAGTTATTCCTAAGTTACTAATTACTTCTGATTTTATCTATAAATTTATTTAAGGACTCAAAAGAAATTATATTCTAATTCTCGTAACAAAAAAGTAAAATTAATTTGTAATTTTAGTTAATATAATACAAAATTTGTTATTTTCAAAACATATTTTTAGATAAAAAGTCAATATTTGTTTAAATGTTTTGTCAGTTTATAATTTTTCTTTTGATTATATTTAAGTCTCAAATTTAATATAAGGGATGGAATACTCTCTTCTCTTTAAATTAATTATTTTTAAACTTTTTATTATTGATATTTGAGTTGTATTTAAGTTAAATATAAAATTTTGAGTCTATATATTAAGTGTTGGTTTAAATATATAGGAAAACCTTAAGGAACAGAATGAAGTGCTTCAGGCACGCAATCGGGCCATAAAAGTGTTGTTATCCCAACAACAGGAGAGCGGCGGTTCTCTCAATCTTAGTTTTGATGAAGTGATTCAAAGAGAAGAGGAAAAGGAAAGAATAGAAAAACTAAAAGAAAGAGTTTGTGAGCTGGAGATGGAAAAGGGAAATCTTCAGCTCAGACTAATGGAATTGGAGGGAACCAATGGATCAAAACCTCCACTGATTGATATAGAATTGGAAAGGGATTCACTCAGTGCTGAAAGGGATGAACTTAAAGTGAAATGCGATGAATTGATGGCTAAATTAGATTCACTTGAGTTACAAAGAGATAAAGTTATTTCTGAAAAGGAAAGAGTTGTGAATGAATTGAAAAAATTGAAAGATATTAATAATAATGTTATTAAAGAAAGAAATAAACAAAACTCAGAAATCGATCGCTTAAATCAAACGATTCTTTTAATGGAACACAACTATAGTTCTGTCAGTAAACAAATGAATGAATTCAAGGCTCAGATCAGTGAAAAGGAAAGTGAAATACATGTCGTTAGACAACAGTTGACTGATTTGGCCCTTAAATCAAAAACTATTATCGGACAAAAAGAGACATTAATTAGTGAATTGACCGAACAATTGAGCCAAAAGTCAGATAATAACAACCTTTTGTCAGAAAAGGAAATATTAATCCAAAAGTTGAACAAAGAATTAGAGAACGCAAAGAATGAAAACTGGGGTTTAGTTAATATCAATGAAGAAATCAAATCACAATCGACTCGATTTGAACAGCAGTTACTCACTCTTACAACTCAATTAGAGACTCGACAGCAAGACTTCAATCAATTATTGAATGACAAAGAAGTTCTTGAAATCGAACGAATGAGTTTTGAAGAAGAGTTTAAGTGTAAGTTTGAAGTACTTCGAAATGAGAACTCAGAACTTAAGGCTAACTTAGAGAAGAGTTCTCTTCATTTATCTGAATTACAACAGAATTTGAATAAATTTGATTTAGAGAAAAGTGATTTACTAAATGAAATTCAAAGACTCGAAGAAATTAATGAACAGTTGGACTTCAATTCAAAGGAGGGGTCACTTGATTTTGAAAATAGGATTAAAACCTTAAGTGAAGAAATGACTCAACTTTTAAGTGAAAAAACTGATCTCTTAAACCGATTACAACAAATGGAAAATAATTTGGAATTTGAAAGACAACAAAAAACTGAAACTTTGAAAATGTTGGCCCAAATTGAAGACGAAAAATGTGTCGAAACTGATATAATTAAAGATAAAAATAATAAAATTGAAAATTTAAAACAAGAATTGGATGAAAATAAGTCTATTTTAGAAGAATATAAGAATAAAATCGATGAACAGGTTAGATATTTGTTGCATGATCACTTTTATAAATTTTGAATTAATATAAAAAATAATTTTGAAAGCTTTGCGTTTTTCAGACTTTAATTTAGAATTGTTTTCAAATATTAGTTTCGATATAACCATAGATACCAAAAGATATTTTTAATTCAAATATAGTTTAATATTTTGAAAGCATTACCAAATAGTTTATCAAATACTTAAAGCTTTACTTACTCTCAGTTTTAGATCAATTCTGTGCTCAACATTGATCTTAAACTAGTCTTTTATTTTGCGATCAATTGGTTAATGAATTCTTATATTATAAATAATTAATGAATTTTGTGTTTTATTTGTTGATTAGGAAGAGTTAACTTCTTTTATTAAAGAATTGGAAATTGATTTGGAGAATAAGATTAAGGCTTTCGATGAATTAAAGAGTAATTTCGATGAAAACCAGAGACTATTAAATATTAAAATAGAATTAATCGATGAAATGAATCAACAAAAACAAGATTTAGAGTTGAAGTTTGAAGAGGCAAAGGTTAAGAATCAAACTCTGGCCCAACAAATGGAAAATCTCATTAAAATTGTCGAAATTGAAAGTCAAGAGAAAGAAAGGCTCAAACAATCCCTCGAGAGGTGAAATGAATTCATTCTCTTTTTATTTTCTCAAATTTTAATTCTATTTTCGATTTACTTTTAGTTTACAAAAAGAGAATTTTGACGAAAACGACTTAATTCGAGAAAAGGATTCGCGAATTGAAAGCCTTCAAAACGAGATTCGCAAACAATTAGAGGATATGCAAGAAATCGAAGAATTACTTAATGAAAAAACCAACGAAATTGAAGTATTGAATAAAAATGTCGTTTCAATCAATAAAGAAAAGACTGAACTCCAGAATAAAAACGAAGAACTGATGAAAAAGTTGGAGACTTCCAATTCTGGGACTAAAGGAGAAATTTTAGATCTTCAGCGACAAATTGAAGATCTAAATGAAGAAATTGATTCCAACAGAATTGAATTGAAAGCTTTGACACAAAAATCGAGCGATGATTTAAGAGTCGTCAACGAAAGATTCCAAACCCGGGAAGAAGAAAACCTCTCGACTATCGCCGAATTAAGGAAACAAATGGAAAGTCAGGAAATGAAATTAACCGAAGCTATGAATGAATTGATGAGCAAAAGTGATGAAAATACTGATACAAATTTGTTGCTCAATGAAATTCAAACGTTGAGACAAACAATTGAATCTCTTCAGACACAAAACCAATTACTTCAGAGTGATTACCAAAAATCCATTTCCCAATCGAACGCATCGATTGTCGAATACAAAGTGAGTACTGATTTGTTTTTCTTTTATTGTAATGATTTAAACTTAAGGCAATATTTGCTCGAATTCTATGCATTTAAATATTAGAGATTCCATAACTCTATTGCCGACACTATCAAACATTTGCACTGAATGTAAAACTTGTTTATTGAGTTTTGCGTATCACATGTATGCTAACAATTCTCTAATTTAATGATTTTCAGTCACTACTCGATGAGGCGCGCATTCAAATCGATAGATTAGAAACAGAAAAGTTGAGTGCAGTTCAGGAAACAAATAAAGTGAATCAGGTATTGGAAACTGAACGACAGAATCAGTCGTTGATTGAATCACAAAATGAAGAATTAAGACAAATGATATCACAATTGGAATCAGATTTGGCAGCGATTCGGGAACAGAACCACATGGAATGCGATTCCGTCCAAAACGAAAGAATCAATGATTTGAACCAAATTATTGATGACTTAAGAAAACAGAACTTAGAATCGAGTTCTGAATTGGAGTCATTGAAAGAACTTTTAAATAATATCCAAAACACAAATACTATACAATTGGAAGAATTGCAAAAACAATCAGAAATTGAAAGATCAGAATTAAGTCAAAGATTACTCGATTTACAAACAAATGTCGAGAATTTGAATTCAGAAAAACAACGCTTCGAATACGCGTATTATGACTTACAGAACAGATTTCAGGAATTCGACCGTTTGTTGCAAAACAAGAACTTCGAAATTGGTATTTATATTATACTAATCTCTCAAATAATTCAATTATTTATAAAAATGTGTTTTTTTACAGAAAACTTGAAACAATTGGAGACTTCGTATAAAAAGATGACGGAATCAATAAATAATTTGAAAGAAGAAAAGGAACGTCTAATCACTGTTTTAACTGAAAAAGAAAAATCAATAGAAGAACAAAATCAAGAAAAGCAGCGAATGATTGAAGAAAAACAACAAATTGAACGAACTTTTAAGGAAAACGAACAGAAAATTTCGGAACTGAACGACAAAATTCAGTCATTGAATGAAATTAATCAAAGTTTGCCAAACAATACAAATAATATTCAAACGACTGGCGATGAAAACGATTTGAAATCTCGAGTTATGGAACTCGAAGAAGAGGTCGAAAAAACGAAAAAAGATTTGGCTGAAAGTGAGGCCAAAGCATCGGAAGCAGAATATGAATTGGATATATTGAAGAGGAATTATAGTTTAGAAATGGAAAGCTTTGGAGCACAGGTTACAGAAAGGGAGAATATTGTTGAAAAGTTGCAAGATAAGAATGAAAAACTCAGGCGAAAAATCGAAAGACTCAATAATAGTATTAAGGATTTCACTGAAAAAGAGGTGTATTTTAAGTCAAAGATTGAAGAATCCGAGGGTTTGATTAAATACGAACAAATGCAGAGACAATCCGCCACTGATTCCAGAATTTTTGAGTTACAGCAACAGTTGAAAGACAAGGATAACGATTATCAGTTGCAGGTCATGAAACTAAATGCAGACATTTCTCAAAGTAATACTTTGGAACAACAGTTGAGACAAAAAATAAATGAATTTGAGGCCAATAAAACCCAAACTATCAATTATGAACACGAGATTAAAAATTATCGCTCACATATCGATACATTGGTTACTCAATTGGAGGCCGAACGCATTGAAAAACAACGCTTTCAAGAGTTGTATCAGTCGGCCGATAATGCAGAACACATCAATCAAATTATAGGACAAATAGAGGCCGAAAAACAACAATTAACAGGTAACAATTAGAAATTCGAATTCATTCTTCTATTTATTTATTTAAAAATTAGTTCAAAAACAAGAAATCGAATTAAAATGTAAGAGATTTGCCGCTAAGTTTAAAGTGAAGGAACGAGAAGTGAATACTTTGGAGGAAAAGCTGAAAATAGCTAAAGAGAACGCATCGAAGAACGTTAATGAAGAGGAACTAATTGATAGCAATAAACGTATCGAAGAATTAGTAAAAAAAGTTGAAGATTTGCAGTTCACGGCATCTAATTTGGACTCAGCCCTACAGACAGAGCGTCAGCGGAGAAGAGAATTAGAGAATGAGAAGCAAACCTTTTGGAGTCAATCCCCTAAAGAGGGCAATTCCAGTGCAATAGACGGAGACAGGGCTTCGATGGGGTCCTCAAGTTTCTCATTGTTTATCGAAGAAGGAAATGGAGACAAAAGTCACTTGAGTTCTGCCAAACGTCTCTTCACTAAACAAAAACACTATCTATTGAGAGGTCCGCCAAATGCCAAATACAAAAGGATCGCATTTGTGGTCTATTTAGTGATTATTCACATATTGTTTCTGAAAGCGTGCCTTTTCTAACACTAAATCGATTGTTATTAAAGTAGTTTTAGTTTTTCACTATTTTACACATAAAAGGTATAAATTTTCTCATAAATTATTATTTTTGTTATTTTTTGGAATTCAATAGTTCTGTAAATTTATTTTTAATCTCAAATAAAATAATGAATTTTATTTGCAATTCAAATGTTTTTTTACGTTATTAGAGCTTAATATGAATTTTTCCTTTAAAATCATATTTAAGTCTTTGAATTTCATTTTCTGTTTTCATTTCGGATTTATAATCATTTTTTTATAATTATTTTTATACTATTTTTCTCAGCGATACTGTTATGACTTGCATTCTGTGCGGCTTTTGTTATGACATTCCGTCTTAAGCCCTCAAGAAATACAGTCCTAATTGACTGGTTTTTCGCTTCAACTCTACCTCTAATGACTGTTCCTATAATACAGAGTCACTCAAAATATATTCCCAATGAATCTGATATCAAATTTTAGTCTTAAATATTTGAATTCAATAATGAACTTTAATCAGACCCTTAATTAAAGTCATCCATTAATTAGAAAAATGTTCACTAAAATTGATTTTGAAAGGTTTCAAAGGTTTCCTTCAATTTTAAGTTAATTAAGATTTACTCCAAAGCAATGAGTGAATGAGTGAATCAATTTTAATAATTTCTATAAAACTCTTATATTTCTCTCATTTATATGATTCTAATATTAAATTTGTCTTATTTTGTGACAAAAGTAAACCACAAACCAATAAGAAAATCACATTTAGAGGTATTTTTGATACTATCAATAATACTATGAGTACTAGTATCATGGTTATATTTGAGTGACACTCTGTATAGACTATCGATAAGATAAAAGTGATCTCGAGCTATATCTAAGACTCACATTTGGAAAGAAAGTGATCCATAAAAAGCCGAATATATCGATATTTTTAGAACTGAAATATAAACCCAGAAATCGGTTTGAGACCAACTAATGAGTATTTCCATCGAAAATGTTATCCAATTATGTTTTGTTAAAATAATAATTTTGAGAACACATTTCGTAGAGTTTATCGATCGCTGTATTAATAATCAAATAATGAATTCTGTTTCAGTTCTCATTAATTTCACTTAATGTGAGATTTTATTAATATTTTTGCATTAAATTTTGGTTTCAAATATTTGAGGCAATAATTATTTTTTATTCGTAAAGTATTTTTGAGTTATTTATTACAATTTGCTGACAAAACTAATCCATTGATCCGAAGAATAGAAGCGATTCTATATTTGTGCTAAACTTTAGACATTACTATAAAGAAGTAGAAAAACGGAAAGCATTTGCAGCTGAAGAATATCGCATCGAATTAGAAGTGGAGTGAAGTGAACCTCAAAAATATGTTACACTTTTGTGACACTATTTCTCGTCATTTAATTTTGAAAAAATCAGTTTTTTTCTGAAACCAATTCAACCAAAACTCTGAACTCTATTTAATTATTTTAGTGTAAACTTTTATTTACATATGAATGTTAATCAAGTTTATTTTGCCCAAATATAACCAAGCCACTTTAATTGGTTTGTGAAGTGTCTCAACATTAGAGAGGACTCGCACTCGACACGAGCCTCAAATGGTCTCTAATCTAGTGTTGATATTTTGCTTAATTGAAAAATCAATATATAAGCTGAAAATCTGAGTGTAATTTATCCTGGAATATTTTAGTAGAATGGTCTAAGTTTCGTGTTCATGGTAAGATTAAGTTGTAATTCTTTTGCCATCCGTTTTGGCATTTCTCTCAGGAATTGTCATCTAAAAGCCTTATTCATCATTCTTTTCCGTCGAGTATAGACTTCATTTAAGACAATTTTTTTGGGACTTTTTTGGGTCTTTTTTGGGTCTAATAAATATTAAATTGAATTCTTTGCAAAAATGTTTATTTCAATCTTTAGTCCATATATTAGTATTTCCTATAAATTATATACGCCTTTCGATTCTTAAAAGAAGTCAAAAGAGAAAAATGAAATAAATTTTATTAATAAATAAGAAAAAAGGAATGCGAGAGAGAGAGAGAGAGAGAGAGAGAGAGAGAGAGAGAGAGAGAGAGAGAGAGAGAGATTTGTGATATTAGAGAAAGGCATGAAACTGTAATCTCTTAATTGGACTAATTTATCAAAATTGTTTTGCGCTCTAATGAATTCTAACGACAATTTGAGAATAGGTTTCTCTTTTTAAAGAAATTCAATGCATTTAAATAAAAATAAATGGCTTTTTAGCAAATAATTGAATTAATTTCTACAATTTGTTCAAAATTGAATAATTAGTCATTTAATTAATTGTTATGACTCTTAAGTACCTAAATATGTAGAGAAGTGGTGCTAACATTATATTAATTTAATTAATCATTGGTTAATACCTTTAATATCTTTAAGCAAATTTAATATATCATCAAAAGTTTAAGTGAATAAAAAGTGCATAAAAATATTGATTTCATAGAACTTATATTTTAAGCAAATTATTTGAAGTCAATCTATTTTAGTATAGAATAGTTCTTATAATTTGTTTTATTAAAACTGAAGCGAACAATATTGTAATTTGATCCAGTATTTATTTTACAAAGTGTTTATTCACCTTGTAATTTAATAATCTAGGAATCAATTTCAGTAATTAAACTTTAGTTTATGCCTGAATTGAATTTTTGCAAAAATTTGTTTTAAGAAATGAAAATTGATTCACAAAAGCATAGAAATAGTGAGTGAATAACTAATGCCATATAATTATTGATTATTATCTCAACATATCTTTCAAATTAAGGCAGCCTTTCATGTCTTCGGTGCCCATCAGTTATAACAAAAGGCTATCCATTAAATTCTTTCAAACAATTATTGTTTATATGCGGCAAACATTTGCCTCAACTTTTATTCATTGTTAATATAGTAAAGATGCTTGCTCACTTGCTCACTCGCTCACTCAATGCTCACTCAATGCTTATTCAGTGTAATATAATTTCATAAAATTTAAATTTTTTCCATAAAATATTTGAAATGAAATTTTTGACTTCAATCGATATTTTGTAAGTTTTCTATTCAGTCATAGTATTAAAGAATGAAATTTGAATTTCTATTCTGTTCCGATCATTTCCTCTATTTCTGGTGAATTGGAGTTTGATATTGGTTCATATTATCAAGTTTATGACCTGGACTTGTCTGGAGAAAAGCATGCGATTGCTTTTTATATTAAATACCCGAAAATCATTTTCCAAATATTGTTAACCATTTGTGTCAAAACTGTCCAATAATTTGTTGTTTATTTGAAAGTTTGTGATGTAGTGGTCGTTGTTTGCCTTCTTTTCACCAAAATATTTGGTTTTGTTCTCTCAATGAACAGATAAATAAAATTTTATTAAAAATAAGCCTAGATCAATTTCACACTTATTCCCTTCACTGTGAGAATAGCCTATCGTTAGAAACTTATGTCAAAATGTCTGCAAACGTTACGAAGAAAACTAAAATCAATGAAACATTTTCTCCAAAATTGTTAGACCTTTAAATCAGAGCAAAGAATGTTTGTCCCGGAATGTGATTTTTCATTTTGATCTATTCATAATTCGAGTCTTGAACTTAAATATGTTCTTTTAAGAGAGATGTTCTTGCCATTTTTGACTAATAGTTTAGGGAACAACGAATAGAAAACTGGTCTGAGACTGAGTGCTGTGCGAATGATATTTTAGATTTGAATTCATTCATAACTTCTTTTATATATTTTCACAGATTTAAGTGAAATACTATAAATCACTTAACTCTCAGACCGTATATATTATAAATGTTATTAAATTCATCGGTTCTTTCGATCTTTTCTTTAATGAATTTAAACCTTTTCATCGTTTGTGTGTGGAGAGAGAGAGAGAGAGAGAGAGAGAGAGAGAGAGAGAGAGAGAGAGAGAGAGAGAGAAATACTAATTATATTATATGCAAGAGAAGGCAAGCGAGAAGTTTTGCTTGAATAATTAACATACTTGATAAATAACATTTACCTTTATAAAACAACGAGCTCTCTAATAATAAGATAAAAGAATAATGCCTATATTTTGATAAAATAATCTTGTTAAAATAAATATAATATCTTTCAAATTATATATTTTTCAGTTTATACTAATATTTGATAACTTTTTGTCTCTAAAGAGAAAAGAGTTATTAAAATATATATAATTAATAAACGAATAAATGGTTTATAATATAAACTTTATATATAAAATCGATAACTTAATCCGCTTTGAATTGAGTATAAGTTATAAGTCTATGAATCTAATAATTACAGGTGGTGTTTAAAGTAACAAGTATCAAATATGGCAATTATAGCAAATATTTTTATTGATTTTATCAACAAATCAGACATTTAGTCAACACTTCTTCTTCTCTTTTATTCCAAATATAGACTTTTAATACAACGGATGCACTTTTTGAAGAAATTCTCATTTTATCGATTCTATAACAATGAATTGAAGTGCAATTCCATTGATAGCGTCCGAATCTGATTGAGCATGGTAATTTATAGTTATGCTACAATATGATGAAAGTTACCAATACAAGCAATTGATCCATTTTGAATCACTGAACCATCAGTGCATTAGACCTTTCAATCGATACAATTTGAAATGATGGTCAGGTTTTCGTTTCAGAGGGGATCTATTCAGTGGTTGAGCGCCCAAATAGTGGTTCAAATCAATAACTCAATGCTTTGAACGCACAATAATCTTAACCAGCACAAAATGGAATCTATTTTATGATCATTTTTATGTTCTAATGACTTATTCCACTCATATCTCTTATAATCATCACTTTATAGAACATCAATAATAAACTCTTAGAGTCTATTCTGTCTAATCTTTTCTGTTTTGATTGAAAAAAAATGATCGAAACATAATTTTAGATAAAAATAACAATATTTTAAAATACAATTTTAAAGCTATAATTTACAAGAATTACCAAGTTTATTTTCATTTAGAAAGGCGGGTGTATACTTATTTTCAGTCAAACCTCAAAACAAACGATTTCTGTGCAAATGTTTGTAAATTTATTGAAAATTCAAATTTATTCAAGAATTGAGATCCGAGTGAATTAGAAATTCAAATATGGTTTTGGAAAAAGGCTTAGAGTAGGCCTACTCTATGCCTACTCTTTGCCTACTCTTTGGATTTAATTTATGAGACAAAGTGATTGAATCACACAAACCATTGATAAATGTGTTTAACGATAGTAAACATTTTCTCGATATTCAAAATACAAAACTCTGATTCAATCCATTAAAAGGTTATAATATTCTGTCAAACAGTAAATCAAACGATGAAAACAATTTTGATAACAAACTATGATTCAATAGATTTGGATTATTTTCAAACATATCTCAGTTATAGCAAAGACTGACGAAAAAATAGTTTTCTGTATGTGTTGTGTGAGTGGAGGCAGTGAACCGATGTCTAATTGAGACATTAAGCAAACATTTATTGCCTCTGAGACATAATCAATGGTAACATTCGATCAGAAATTGTGCTGATCATCAGAACAACTCAAAGACAAATATTATTCTTCAGTCATATAACTCAATATATTTCTTCATTTATTGATTAGAAATATAAATGAACTTAAGTTTTGTTGAGACAAAATTTGTTACAAAAAGTGGTTAATGTATTGAACTTACATTGAACTTACACTGAACTTATACTGAACTTATACTGAACTTGGCTATTTTATTAGAGTAGCGATGAGTAAATTGGTTCGACTGTGAGTATGAGAAAATCTGCTTCACTAGAATTGGTGGTCTTGTGTTGAGTTCCCTATTCTTTTCCCTTTGAACAGCCTTTAATGCGGAGTCACAGCATCTCTTATGAACGCAATGTCTCTGTGTTTTGGTGGGAATCATAAGAAATTTGTTGTGATTTTCATTCTATGACTCTTTATTTCTAATAACTAATGAGGAATAACTAATTTTCATGTTTTCTATGATTTATGGAATGGGTTTGTGGTGCCGTTCGGATGACTACTTCTGACAAACTGTTCTCAATAAATGGGTTCGACTGATGATCAAAGAATGAGTGGTAAATAAAAATTGTGCTGAAATCCAATAATATTCTCTTCAATATATAAGTTATTTGAGCGGTCAGTGAGTGAATGATCAGAACTGACACCTGAACTGTATATAAGACACGCGTAAGTGTTAGAAGAGATCTACAAAATTTTTATGATCTAGCTCATTTGTGGAAATCCATTAACAAAATTTGAGTTTCAAATAAATTAGTTTTTTCGAAGTATATTTCACTTTGAATTTATGACAGTTTTTTCTATTCAACGTTTCTCTCGAGTAATATATCTTTTTTTTCAGGCAGTCGTTCAGTGGATATAAAGAGTGATTTTCGCCGTCAAATGATATTTTTCTAAGAGAATAAACACCGAGAGTTCAGATTTTTCTTCCAAAATGGATTCTTTTCATTCGTCTTCAGGTAAAGTGCTTTTTGTCTTATTATTAGAAGAATTAATGGATAACACATTGAAAGTACATTAAGTAATGCTTTCAATTGTTTTAATTAGTTTATCTCTAAAACTTGAAATGTTAACTAACTCTTAATAAGAAAATTCTCTATCATTTGGACATCAGTTCATTAATAATTTGATAGTTTTCTACACAAATAACTTATTATACTTTAATTCTGTTGATTAGAAGCGGAACAGAATAAATAAATTTATTAATTTTAGTACAAATAATGTATATATTCTGACTTTTAATATTTATAGCGATTATATTAAAATAGTATTAAAGTTATTTAAGCCTATTATCCCATTAATATCTCATTCTTTTTCAAGTAATTAGTTTTAAACAAATTTTATATAACTAGAGAACAGAATTTCTAATTAATGTGTGAACTGAGGTTTTAATCAATTTATTGAAATTATTGTAAATATTTTACAAAATAAAAGTTTCATTTTTGTAAACAAATTTTCATTTCATAACTAAAGCCGACAAATCTCTTGAGTTGGACACAAACAAGTAATCGACGCCAAAGAATGTGTATTTTTTTGTTATTCCCAGAGCTATTCCCTCCTCTTTATTGTATTTGTTTTGTCTTATATTAAAAAAATAGTGTTATTTGTCTATTGGAAGAAGAAATGAAAAAAAATTCATAAAAGAATATAATTCTTAAATAAATAAACTGTTGAAAAGCATAGGAAATGATGAGCCCATCGATCACACATTCCTTTGTTTAAATCAATTTATAAATTATTAAAATTACTCTGAATTTTTGTTAACACAAAATATCTGTTCTCTTACTGTAATCCAAACATTAAACTCAAAGAACTCATGAGTTTTTTATGAGAACTAACAAAATGCTAAGACTTATAAACATTGATGACAACTAAAGAGATACCATCTATTTGTTGGTTAAATAAATGTTTTGCCGATCGATATTTCAAATGAATTGCATTTCCAACAGAAGGAACTGTAATCTTAATATAAAGTTAATATAGTTTTGAGATGAGAGCCATCGTTTTGGTCCTAAATTTCATTCTCATATAAAAGAGAGCGAAAGCTTTGAA
The DNA here is from genome assembly GCA_034695785.1 of Galumna obvia. Taxonomy (NCBI): domain Eukaryota; kingdom Metazoa; phylum Arthropoda; class Arachnida; order Sarcoptiformes; family Galumnidae; genus Galumna; species Galumna obvia. The sequence continues at coordinate 16,242 of JAQFZM010000724.1, forward strand.
AATAATGTTTTTGAAAACGTTTGGAATTCTTTTGCATAAAAACTACTTTCAATTTAATATTAATCTAAAGCTCTAAAATTGTGTAATTGATTGCATTCTCTAATCTTTTTATTTGCTTATAATTTACTACAAAATTGAAATTAAGTAAATTCTTTAGGAATCTGTGCTCTAAATCTATGATTCAATAAAATAACATTATTTTCAAATGAATTTAATTAAAATACTGTTTAATTAAAGTCTGAAAGTGTGTAAAGAAAATGATTTTTATTAAGTTATTTAACGTTTGAAAAGTTAGCGAAAAGTTTTATAAGACTTAAATCTGAGATCATTGAAAACCAAGGTATGTATATCTGGAGTATTTCATTCTTAATTATTTATAATCGGATGGGATTTTGTTGACTTTAAAGAGATGTTAGTATAATAAGTTTGCGATTAATTTAAATTCAGTTAATTAAATGTCAATTACATAGAATTGATTAAAAATTTATGTCATGAGATTCAATGGATTTCCTCACTGTTTCCTTGATATTATAGCCTCCAGTTCTCTACTGCTTTAAAGGTGGGATTATTTTTCATTTTTAGATGAGAGGATAAAATTATTTGTCAAACGTGTAATCATTCACTCGAAAAAAAGTGAATTTTTTCAGCCCTTTTCTGACAGATTGAGTGAAGTTCTTCATAATATTGACTCAAAATTGTTATGAAATATATGTAAACATTTGAAATTGACGTCAAATTTTTATTTCGGTTTCGTTTGAATTTATTTACTTTGATTTTCCTTTCGATATACTTAAGAGAAATATGGATTTGATCTATGATCTAGGTCATATTATAAACTAAATTTTGAAATTCAAACAAAATTTAAACTCAGATTTTAGCGAATTCTACAAAATCATATGTAAAGATCCAAAACTTATGTAAAGCAGTCTCTAAATCGATGAACGAATTTAGAGTTAAATTTTGGATTTTTGTGGAGAACTTCACTAATACTTGACTTATATTAGTAATACTTAATATAAGTCATTATTTATATTCAAAACAGAATTATAACAAAAGTTTTACTCCAGAATTTTATTTTATTTGTACAGTAAAAAACTTAGCATTTTTTGTATAGAAGCACCAAGGGACATTTTCTGTTGTATTACTATATGACTCCTATCAAAATTGTCATACATTTGAAAGAACTGCCAATTTATAGCCTAACATAAAATGATTTTTTTTATATTAAGTCAATATTTCTTTTTTTTTAATTAAAAGAGTCGATGCGATCATTTTTTCAGTATTAATAATGAATGGGTTAATTAGCATGCTTCATTTATTATTTCTATATTAAAAACTTAGATTTTTGCTGAGTTTTGAGAAAAGGTTTTACACATTTCGTGATTTTAAAATAAAATGAAAATGAAATGATAGCTCTATTTTGTAGCACATGAATTGTGTATGAGAGAACCCCTGCCTATCAAATGACCTAGCCCATTCTCTTATGTAAGACTATTCCTTGTAAATTGTGTTAAAATTGTAAGAATTTCTAAATATTCTGTTCACTCACTGGGGTTTCGAATAAATGGAAAGAACTATAAATGAGAGGAGTATTGATAGCAAAACGAAATTAGTTTCTTATAACTTATCAAAAGATATGTGAGTCTTAGAAACTGATTCTAACGAACCAATCATTTTATACTTTTTTCCAATTGAATAGCATTTATAGAAAAAACACAGAATTCCAATAAAATGTTTTATTTGATCTAAACATTAATTCAAAAGTTTGCTTCAAGAACAGAATAAACCAGGATGATTGATTTGTTTTGAGTTAAATTCTTTATATATTTTCTTACTTTTCTTTTCTGTTATTAATTTTCATTCACACAAAGAGTAGTAAATATTGTATGAATTTCTTATTATTTTTATTCCATTCAATGTTAGACTAATATTTTCAATTAGTCTCTTGAAAAGACATCAATTCCTGTGCGGAGGGAATCCATTGGAATCCATTACAACCCATAGCAATCCATAGCAATATAGGAAAAAATAGTTTTATTTTTATCATCAAAAATATGAGACTTTTCTCCATTAGAGAAGAATTGGTGCAAACCATTAGTCAAGTGAATGGCATTTGTGCTGTGAAATCGATAAACCAATTTGAAGGCAATAATGCAAATACAGAATCCGAGCAGAAATATATGGACCGAAAACAGAATTAAAATCATTTCTAAGTTTGAAATAGAAACTGTCTCTGGTTATAGTTCTTCGATATTTCCTTTTTTACAAACAAATAATGGGTTTATTTTAAGTCATATAATATAAGCTCTTCTTAGGAGTGGATGTGAGTCGAGTCGAGTCAATGCGAAATTGAATCTTCAATAAAAGACTATAATAATATCGATTCGATTATTTGAAATTTTCAACGGATTTCAGTTTTTGACGATTTCGACATTTTCTTGTGATAACTGATTGAAAACCAGTTCCTAATGCAGAGAATCAATTACTGAAGTCTCTCCTCATTAATATAAGAGGTGACAAACCCATTGAATTCATACAATATTGACCACAACTAATGATTCAGTGCAGAAATGTACTGACAGAGTGGCTGTCATATGAGTTGTGCCCTCTATTTATTCTGTTGTATTTAATCGAATTTCTTGACACTGGAATCAGAGGACCAAGAATACTAACATTAGACGAAAATTTTATAAAAAGGATGTCTTTCGATAGTTGACCATTAATTTTGAAAGCATATCACAAATACCATCCAATTGTGATGTGATTTGTATCCTAAACACGTATTCCAGTGCACAAAGACATCCGCTTCTTATTCTGAGTGGTATTGCTTTAAACGAGAATAAACATCGGATTTATTCTCAATTGGGGTTTAAATTTATGACAAAATAAAAGTCTTAGAATTTCGATTCAAAAAACATAAATTTAAATAAAAGTGAAATACAAAGAAAACCAATTATTTGTTTCTCAAGTTTTGTTTCTCTTCATTAGAAAGTTTTGCCAATCAATCAGTTAATTGGATTGAGTGATGAACACTAATAGTAGTGAACACTATCTCTAGTCTATTAATGGTATAAAGAACTCGATCATTAGGTGTGCCTTTAATTTCGCATTATTTATATGTAGTGGATGTGAGGTTTGGCTATAATAATCAGAAAGTGTTTTGTCTGGCATTTAGAGGATAGTTGTTGTGTTGGCACAGAAAAAAGGTATCGATAGACTAGAGTTGAAAGTTTGCAGAGACACCACTCTTGCTATTATTCTATTGCTTAAATCCCTTCTTATTTAACAGAAGAAGACTTTCTTATCAAAAAACATATGAACATATTGTGTGTCTCTAAATGTAAGAGAGAAAGACTGGTATTATTAGCTTTTATCTATGATTACTCCCTTTTATCGTTAGGACTCAATATTTTCGATTCCATATAAATAAGTCTTTGATTTCCTAAAGTAAATGAAAGTAATAATAATAATAGTATTATATTTATGGACAATAAATGTGATAAATATATGAACCAAAAATGAGCCCATAATTGCTTAACAGGTTTCAACATTTCCTTTGTAGTTATAACAAATGAAATTATTACCTAGCTGCAATTATTTTACTTTATTCAACAATTTAATAACGATTTCAAAGTACTTGCTTTTGAAGAAACATTCTCACATTAATCTGTTCTTGCTACAATTCCTATAACTAGTAAAATGTTTGCTTTTCGTGCACCGGTGCCGACATGATTGCTAAATTGTTCCGGTTTAGTTTGTTTTGTTTGTTTGTTTGATGTGCAAAGGGATGCATACTTTCCAGACTTACTGTTGTTTATTCCGAACATTTTTTTCAAATGATTTAACACTTTTTTTGGTTTTGAACTAAAAATAAGTTGAAATTTTAGAAAATACTAATTGTTTTACTTTTATTTAATATATATTTTAAAATTTATTTTGAATTATTTTTTTATAATTTTTAGTTTAAATTTTTGAGTAAATTTATTCCTGGGTTATATTTAGTAATATTAAATCATTTATTAAAGAGATTTCTAGGAACTCAAATGCAAAGCTTTTTTTTAAAGAAAAATTTATTATTTAATTAATAAAATATCAATAGTTTTGTGAAACTTTAGTTGAAATGAATTGATATAAATATATTTTTAATTGAATTTATAATTTAATACTCAACTGATTTGAAGTCGATTTTAGGTAAGAATTATGATATAATTAGATTAAAATTGATATGAAAACTAACACATAAGAGAGTTACAGATGAGAGGAGAGACTGCGCTCCAAAACAATTCCCAAATCAATTTATAAGAGCTCTCATGCATTGGGCGCTCGGATTCTAACTTATATTTACGAATATTCTTAGATGTGTTCAACAAAAAGTAATTCGTTTTTAGTGATTCGTTTGAAATTTTTTACCCTTTTTTTAATCTAAAATCTTTTGGATCGCATTCTTGATAATCGTTTTGAAGTGCTTTCACTGCATCTGCTGTAAGTCTAAACACATTTCTCTTTTATTCAGGAATAGATTTAAAATAATGATTACGAATGTATTCCTGGTCTCAAATTATTACAAGAATTTCAATATTAGTGCTCAGATGTTAGCTTTCATACAAAACAGATACTGAATGAGTTGATTGTTTGCTAAAACAGTGAAAAAGAAATCCATTTCATGAATATTCGTTGTGAGACTAAATTCAATTTACAATTTAATTGATTTAATTAATTCTTTAATGAGAATAAAGCCCTTCAAATGTTGAATATTTTTTGATCTGAAATAGTTTAGAGTACTTTAAGAGAAAATCAATAGAAAATACCCATTGAATTGTTCTACAATTTTCTATAGATGAAAAGTGTGTATAATCTAGATCATATAGTGATTTATCACAAAGTCTTCAACAATATTAGAACGAAGGGATCAAACCGTGACTGTAGTTATAATCACAACGAAAGCGTTGAATCACTTCTTCCACAGATGTGTCCCAAAAGCTTTTAGTTTTAATTCTTTATTCCTGTCATTTGTTCGCAACTTTTTTTTTCGCTACATTTAAACACTAAATGCAGAGAATATTTTTTTGTTTTCAACGCTTCTCTCAAATATCTTCTATAAACAATAGGATCTTCAGATAAATTGAAATCCTTTTTATTTGCAATGGGAATTGAATCAACAATCAAGAGAGATCTTCCTTACTTATTTTTAAAAAGATTAAGGATTTCCTTTATTAAAAAAACAATTTCAATGAAAAAGAAAACCTATTTATTAATAGAAAACAGATAACTTGAAAATTGACGACATTTTCTCTTATTCTTAATGGTTACTATTGAAGCAAATAGAAATTTGAGAAAGTTTATTTTTGTTATTAATATTTTAAAATAGCAGTTATTATATATAAAAAAGTTTAAAAACTATTTCCTATTTCCTTATATTATGTAATGTTTGATATGAAATATAAAAATAGAATTAAAAAACAAATTAATCGCTTAAAAGTAATGATTAAAAGTTTCTAAGAAAACTTGTTATAGTAAAGCAAACATTAATTAAAATCATCTCAGATGTGACTTATGGCAAAAATTGCGAAAAATCCTTTTAAAATTTGTTGGTCTTTATGTGTGATCACAATATCTGGTCATAAGTAGAGTTTTCCTCTTTTGGAGTCTTCCCTCAATTCGTGTCTTTTATCGACAAAAAGCGATTCTTATGTTTAGTTTTGATTTTGTTCTTAAAAAATAATCCCTTAATTTTTTGTTCGTCTAATAAATAGTTTCCTTAAGACCTATAAAAATAACCCATTTATGAGAATTCGATTTTCGTGAAAACTCATGAAATATGTGATCGTTTAGTTGAAAGTTTGCAATTCTAGAGATAATTATATTTTTAAATTTACTTCAATTCGTCAGAACTTCGTTAATGAGTTTCTTAGTATTCGTCGAGAAAGATAAACATGTAAGAATGACCAGGATCTTAATGCGACTTGAAAATTTTATCTTAATAAGTTTTCCCATTGAACTCAATTTTGAAAAAGTTTTTACTACTTTAAGAAGTATTTGGTTTGGAATGTGTTTTGTGTTGGCATTCCTTTGGGTATCTCTAAGTTTGAACGATAATTGACGAATAAATTTCCACAACATTTGTGCAAATCAATAGCACTTCACTACTTCTCTATTTATATAAAGCTTTAGGCACTGATATGAGTGTTGATATATTGAAGTTTCCGACATATTCTACCAACTTTTAAATCTAATTTTGAATTTAACTTATTTTTTGCAAATTCTCTCTACTATTCGTGTATTTCTATATTTCATTTTTAAGGAGAGAAAGATGTGATGCAAATGAATCAATGAATAACAACTGAATAAGTGTTTCATACTATTATCATTTAAAAGATGGTTTAACTTTTTCACAATGCTTTTTAGAATTGTCTCTGAATTTCATGTTCTTATATAATAACATAATTATTGGAAGTGCTCTCATCCATATCTTAAACTCAATTACCCGAAATGTTTTGATTGCCTGAACGCCAACCAATTCAATAGATATGTTCACAACATTTTATTCAACTCATCTTTTGATATAACAATCAATGAAAACAAATTTTATTATATTTTTTATTAATAAATCTAATTATCGTTAGTATTGTTTTCATTGTAGGCATAACTTAAGTCAATAAATGATTTTCTAAATAACTGACATTTTTATAAAAGAGTCTTATTTATGCTTTTCTTAATAGAGTTCTCATTTGTTTTAAGGACAGAATTTTGAATTTATCTCAATTTGAATCTTTAATATCGAAGCATAAACTGGGAATATATCCACAGTTATGCAACTATTCAGTCCTCCACTCAGTTATACAAAATAGAGATTTCAAAGAATAAAATATTAAGCAATGAATAAAAATTTACATGAATTACATTATTTACTGAATTCAGATTAACTGGGCTGACCAGGATAACATATATAAAAATATTTTTATTTAATTTGAATATTAAGATTAAACTATTTTAAAAGGATTTATTAGATAAGCATGATAAATTTAAAATTAAAATTAATGGTTGAAATCGTGGCCATCACTTATTAAACTTTTGCTAAAATTTTAAGATAAGTTAAGTCGTCAGTTAAAGTCAGTTAAAGTGGAGTCAATGGGGAGTCAAGACTGAAGACTCAGTCATTTAAAAGACAATGTTTAGATGGTTTGAGCCCTTGGCTACAAACAGTTAGAATTAATTTGATTTATTTGAACAATGATTTTGAAGACTCAAATCAAACTCTAAACATAACAAAACATGTTTTAAAAAGCGCTCACAAGAAGAGAATAAATCAATGGATTCAGTGATGCACTGGAATATGGTTGTACTAAACCTTGTGCTCTCTATCAATGCATTTGCATCTGACAAAAACATACACTTTATGACTCCTTTCGTTTGGAACTCGTTTTTAAAAAATTTGATTGAATTTCACACCATTTGAATAAAATTGTTGAACACATATTCAATATATCAATATATCGATCTTTTTTTTAAATGTGATAAATTATTATTTGCTTCCTGTGCTCACTAACACTCCTTAACACTGACTAACACTTCACTGAATATTCTGTGCTTAACATTATGTGTATGTGTATTGATAGAATTAGCCTGAAATGAAACAAACATTTCCTTATTTAATATTATTTAATTTAAATTAGGAAAACATAGAACTAAATGAACTAAAATTATCGTAACTTTAAATTAAATGAAAATCAATTCAATTATTTGGCTCTTAATTAGGGAAATCCAGAATCACTTTTTAAAACTAATATTCATTAATTTATTGGAATTAAATATAAAATACTCACAAATAACATGAATACAAATTATATATATTTCAGTTAACAATCCTTTTGTTTAGTTAATGATGTTTTTGCAAAGATATGACTCAAATTATTTAAATAATTGATTAAATTTAGAATATTTAAGGCTATAATGTTTTAAATGATGAGTACTTTTACACTTTATCATCAAATTTGAAGTAATTTTTCAATTTGTTTTTTTTCAAGTTTAATTTAAGCAAGCTTAATTTAATATACTCTTGTGATTTTCTCAATTATCTGAATAGTCTATTAGTATAGTTAATGGATTAAATTGAAAATTGTCTCTAATTTATTTAAAATAATGAAAGAACACTCCCAATAGTTGAATGCTTTTGCTTAGACTTTAGAGAAATTTCGATGGATTTTGTCCTTTTAATTTCGTGACCTTTTTATGACCTTTTTATTACAATACAATAATCATTGGACTATATTTCTGTCTGAAAAGACATATGAAATTTAGCATAACTTATGCACCGATAGAGACACTGATTAATTTACTTATGAAAACGTTTAAAAATAATACAAATGAAGTTTTGATTTAATTATATAGTTTTATATAATTTCAGAATTAGTTTTATAGTAAATCAAAATTTGTTCTGAATATTGAGAAACATTTGATTAAAACAATTAATTATATTTGTTTGAATAATAAAAATATGATAATATAAAATTCAATCATAAACGGCATTAGACTCTCATTGAACTCAATTTGAAAAGTTTTATAGTATAAAATTTATATCGATCAGTTGTCAATCAAAAGCAGTAAATAAATGTATTTTTATTGGTTTGTTTAATGAGAAATTTTCTCTCCAATGAAGTGTTTATTAAATTATTTGAGAAATATTTTTATAAATATTTATTTATGCAATAATAGTGATTATTAAATAGTTAATACTTTTACTCTACCTCTACATTGTGGCCCTTAGGGCCACTTTTGTCAATAGCTGGTCAATAGGATATTGAATGGAGACATTTTTGTAAAAAAAAATTTAATGATTCTTATTAGGTTTTATGAAGTTCTTATTAAACAAACCAATAAAAATACATTCATTTACTGCTTTTGATTGACAACTGATTGATATGGAAAGTCCCTATAGACTGGAGTATATTTCTCATAACTGTTTTTTTTATACAAATCTAATACTTAAGTAGAGTTAGTTCACACTTATGTTTATAACTAAAAATAAAATTAATTGCTTTAATAAAATTCTATTTGACTCAAATTAAATTGTTATTTGAATCAATTATAACATTTTCCTAGGTAAATAGAGTTATATAAGTTTAACATGAATTACTTATATTCATGTTTTTTTTTTGTGAAACAGCTTTTATTGATAATTGTTTTCAAAAACATATGAATTATATCAAACGAAAACAAAAACTAATAAATTTTATTTTATATAAAATAAGATTTAATTTAATTAGAATTTTGTGTCATTTTATGTTTACTTGTGTTAAATATTTCGGGAAAATATCTGAAGTTTTTGAGATTCTTTCCCTTTGATTCAACATTAAATAATTGCCATATTTTTCATCTTTAAGAGTACTCAGATTATTATATTACAAGATTATATATTAGATAGTAAAGGCATAATCAATAATGGATTTCAAAAATATCAAGATTAGTTAGTTTTGGCGGACAATCATATAAATCAAGAAATTAGTGCGTTATAGCAATGCTTCCCAAAGAAGGATATCGTAAATCTTTGATCTTTTGAGCGACAAAATATGACTCAAATTTTTACCAAAAAAAGATGAAATAGAATTTTATTTAATTTTATTATTTTTATGAGTTAAGAGTTATGCACTTTTAGTTTATATCTTTCAAAAGAGTGGATACCATAAAAACAAAGAATTAATGGACACTCCATTAGAAGTGTCCGCTCAAACATATTATGTCTATTATCTTTGAAATCGATTTCTTTTGGAAACAAATTTTTTGGTGTTTTGAATATTTTATTAATATATACGGTAGAAGAAAAAACTATGTAAGGTCATTTAAACTCCTGTAATTTTTGAATGGCTTAATGGATTTTCAAACAGTTTTCGTTAAATTAATCTAGGATAATTAGAATTTATAAAATTTTAATAACAATATATAAGGTTGTCCGGATCAAAACTTGTATGAATATATTTTAACTCCCTCTGCAATGAATAATCAGAATCAAAA